>JAGSMP010001534.1:0-48147 GCA_029286625.1 Parnassius orleans
GGCTTCTTCTTTCTTCTTACATTTGATGCCCCTGATGAGAACCTGCTAAGATTGTTGTTGTATCACATATTTTTCAATACGTAGTCATATTCGTATACGTAGTCAAATCTATGATTTCAAAGAAATTAATGACGAAAGCTTAAAGCTTGGAGTATGTAAAACCAAACGATTATATACAGTCAGGTCATAAGTATTGTCACACAGTAAAACTTTTCTTTTTAGAATGCTGGCTACAAAGTTTATTGAATTGAATTTGAATTGTTGTTCATGAAAATAAAATTGTATACTTTTAGAATTTTACCTATTTTTAAATATGGAGTGGACGCTTAAAGAAGACCGTGTTGCAGTTATTGCGTTGCATCGTTGCAGTTAGCGCCAATTCAAATTTTGACATACTGAAAATTGAATATAACCAAAAGATTCGTTTATCGTACCATCAAACGATACAATGAAGACTCTAGTAGATGACAGGTCAAGAAGTGATCGCCCTCGGTCTGTTAGACTCCAGCAGTGATAAAAGCTGTGAAGGCGTGAATCAAAGAAATCCCAAACGTAAGCAGAAACTGTTGGCCCTTCAGATGAAGGCAGAACCACGGTGAAAAGGGTGTTAAATGAAGACTTAGGCTTTGGGCATATCGAAGAAAAGCAGGACATCGTTTGAATGCTCGTCTAATGGACCTGAGACTGAAGAGATGCCGCGCTTTGTTGAAGCGGTACGCGGAAAAATATCGGGTAATTCTTTTTCGGATGAAAAATTTTACCGTAGAAGAGAGCTACAACAAACAAAATGATAAGGTGTACGCACACAGTAGTGAAGAAGGAGCAACTGTATCTGCGTGTGTCCAACGAGGTCATTTTCCATCCTCGCTCATGGTATGGTTGGGAGTTTTATTGGGGCTTAACAGAGTACATTTTGTGAGAATGATGTAAAACGAATGCAGTTGTGTATCAAATACAGTCCTGACGAACCTTGTGGAACCTGTTTCATACCATGTTCAATAACAGGCACTGGATATTCCAACAAGATTCGGCGCCAGCTCATAGAGCGAAGAGCACACAAGACTGGCTGGCGGCGAGTGAAATCGACTTCATCCGGCACGAAGACTGGCCTCCTCCAGTCCAGATTTGAACTGTTAGATTACAAGATATGGCAACACTTGAGGAAAAGGCGTGCTCAAAGCCTCATCCTAATTTGGAGTCACCAAGACATCCTTGATTGGCGCCGCCGATATTGACATGGACCCGTTCGTGCTGCGATAGACGACTGGCGCGCAGATTGAACTGTATTCAAAATCACGGAGGTCATTTTGAATAAACTTTAGTGTCATAAGAATCTATGTTTTGTTAAGTTCATTTGGTATATAAATGGTTACATAATGAATAAACTTGTTTCAATTATTTTATATTAAACATGTGACAGATATTATGACCTGACTAGGTAATAACAAAAAGAGATTTAAAGCTCTTTAGAAATTAATTTTCAATCTTTCGTTCCATTTTTCTTCTGGTTATAATTTAATGTGCAAGCATGAGAGAAATCCATAAAACCTAATGGGAAAATTCCAGAGCGCTAAGAGGCTTTCAAAATTTTAAATAACGATATTAAAAAGCGTTTGAGCGCTTTTTAAAGCTTTATTTTATTACACTATGCGGATTTAAATTATTTCATTACACATTTTAAATAGCTAGTGTTAATCAAGCATTTTACATAAAGTTGGACCATTTATGTGAAATTATGAAGTTTTTACCATATAATTTGCAATCATTCCGTAACTCTTCTATGTTTGTTTTCTCGACAGTTCAATAAAAGTCCTTGTATTGACAGGAAGCTTACTGTATATTATTATATAATACATTTTAAAACTCTGTCGTAGCTCTGAAAGCATCAGATTACGTGGTCTTGACCTTGAGTGAGTGAATCAGCTCTTTTATGCTAATGTATTTAACGCCTTGGGCCATATTATCGCTATTAAAATTGAATTGAAAAACGAATACGTCAAATCTTGACCTAATTTACTTGGTGTAAGCTCTATTTTTTGGCGAAGCAAAATAAAATTTGACAAGACATTTTAGGATTTATTGATTAATTTTACCTCATTTATTAGTTCATCAGAGAAACATTTATTACGCAAAATAAATTACAGACAGACGTGAATTTCGCAGTAGCAAATTTTAGTGACAATAGATTGAAGGAGTCTGTGTGGCTGGTTTTGCCCTGATTGCTTTGTTGTTTGGCCATTTAGTCATATTCATTCCTGGTATACATAGTATGCCATTGGATTAACAAACTTCCACGTTATTTAGCTTATAGTATTATTCGGCAATTTTTTTCATAG
The DNA here is from genome assembly GCA_029286625.1 of Parnassius orleans. Classification (NCBI taxonomy): domain Eukaryota; kingdom Metazoa; phylum Arthropoda; class Insecta; order Lepidoptera; family Papilionidae; genus Parnassius; species Parnassius orleans. The sequence goes on from JAGSMP010001534.1 coordinate 2,337, forward strand.
AATGGGGTGACAAACTATGACTGATGGTAAATGGATGCTGTAGCCCATGGAATTCTATCATATATTCTCGATTAAGAATCAAATGCCGAATACTTTGTCACGCTTTAAGACTAAGAGATGGAATGCCTCGTTTCAATAAGAGTTTATATTTCGTATGGTGAGTGTAAAGGCTTCTTCGATTATTTACACTTACCATACGAACACAACAGCATTTGTTGATATTTCACGCTTATTTAATATGTGAGAGCGTTGTCCTTCCCTGTCGAGCCGATCTATTCGTGCTACAGCCATAATATAGCTGCAGTGTGGTTTCTTGCACGTAAAACGTGGCTTTACAGTTTTTGAATATTAAGTTATTAAGTTTTGGTTCGATCTACGCAGAATGAGCTTATGTTATTTATAAAGTTTAGCTTTATGTTATTTATTTATTTTTATTTTATGGCCTATGTGATAAACGAGGACATAGTCCACCTCATAGTGAGTGGATGTTATAGCTCCATGACATCCACATCTATCCTCGATTAAGAATTAAAATGCAGATGCGTCGTCCCTGGGCCTAAATTGAATGCCTCGTATCCAGTACAAAAGGCCTGGTTTACTACAATCACATGAAACAGAGCAGCATAGCTGCGTTTAAGCTGATATTCTGTGAAAGCGTGGTCCTTTGTATAAAATTAACAATTGATTAATCATTTATTATTAAAATTATCAATTGATTATCGATATGGAGAGCTTGTCAGTACAAGTACAGGGTATGGGGCATTCCATCTTAGTTCTGGAGTTAGTAATCTGGAGTCTTCGTTGTTTTAATTAAATTGGTTTCAGGTACCTTCAGCCGGACTGTTAGATCATCTGTAACTTAAATGTTATAAAATATGATCTCTGCGTAATATAAATCTCCTATACGTTTTAGTAATAAGATAACTTAAAAACAATGTCCCTTCTACAGAATTTCAATCCCCATTTTTCCACGCTTAGAGGTTGGCATTTTATCAAACTAAATTGAAGCCAGCTTTGGAGCGTTAGTCAGTATCTTCTTTCCAAAGGAAAACTTTAAAATAATTACTACCCGCTTTTGTACGAATTTCTCCTGTGTCACGGTGACGTTTTATAAATATAATGTGTTCATGTGAACCGCCCAGATCTTTTTTACTACTCGCTATACATACCCGCCTTTCGGGAACAAGGACGGGATATGTTAGACTGCACCGACTAAACACCCCATGGTGTTCCACCTTCAGTCTATAATGACAGGGCCACGGGAATGTTTTCACCCAAGAGATTACAACTCTTCCTCATTTTCTCTCAGATAAGGTACACCAGAACGCAAGATGCCTCCTCCGCAGTCTGAATTCTAGCTGCACAACAGACCTCCTGAGCCAAACGCGGAAGTCATAGGCCCAGGAAAATGAGCACTTGAAAGAACCAGCCTTTCTGATCTCAAGGGCAAATCTGGACTACGGATCTGCTGCCTAACACTTTTCGGCCGCGGAGGAATCAGCGCATCGCATTACCGACACTCATCTCCTCCTCGACACCACCTTGACTGGTGGTAGGGGTGGACACCCTCTTGTCACCCTTCACCAACGCACGTCCGTGTGTGTGAGCAAGGCCAACTTAGAGTGACCATGTGACCAGCCATGGGTTCCTCTGAGTTCACTGTAGATGACCAATACAGGCTACTATAAGCATCCTCACTACGACAAGGCGAGAACCCGTTCGAATCGATACCGAACCGCCCAGATCAGGACCAACTATCTAGCACGGCATACAAATACATATCTCGTGCAGAAATTGAATCGTCGGTATACAAAGCCGCAGCTAAACGCTAAGCTACTGTACATAATTTACAAAAAAATATTTATAAAGTTATAGCTTATAGCCCCAGCTGCCCTGATCTCATTTGTAAGAGGGTTTGGAACAATTAGCTACCGCGATGCTCCAGTTCGTTGGCGGTCATCACAACATGTACTCAAAATATTTTATTCTTTAGACATGGTAGGTTTTCCTTTACTTTGTTCTTAAAATTGCATTTTACGCAATTTTATGCAATTTTACGTGGTAGAGCCATGCTGTAGCTATATTAGTAGTATAGTTGTAGTACGAATGGGTCGGCTCGACTGGGAAGGACCACGCTCACAGAATACCAGCGTAAAATAGCAGCTTAACACTGCTGTGTGTTTCTATGGTGGTGTAGAGAACCGAGACCCTTTTACTGGAAAAGAGGCATTCCATCTTAGTCCTCACGGGTGACGACGCATCTGCATTTTGATTCTTTATTGAAGATAGATGTAGATGTGTCTATGGGTCACAGCAACCACTTACCATCAGGTGGACTGTGCTCGTTTGTCACCCTATCCTATAAAATAAAAATAAAAAATAAATATTTAAAATGTCATTAGTGTTGGCTGCATATTTGCATACTATGAAATCCACTGAGAGCCTACCCCAAAGCTACCACGGATCTAATAATATTTTTAATTTAGAGTTATTATTTTTCTTAAAAATATTTTTGTTTATCAAATTGTTTTATACGGGAGAGAAACAACAAAAAATTATGGCTCAGGGCTGGATTCCACGGATTCAAATTAATTTTTATAACATTTATACAACCTTCTTGTTATTCGTTTAAAGAAAGAATTTCGGCTATATACCTTTGCGCTGCATTTTCATTATAGAGTAAATTGTATTTTTTTCAAAGCAGAATAGACAAACGAACTTACTACAGTCCATCTAATAGTAAGTGGCTCCAGCAGTCCATCTAATAGTAAGTGGCCCATGGACGACTAAATTTTATTAGTATATACTCAGATATTATTTCATATATATATTATATATAGGTAGTATAAGATCTGTTATCTCGTACCGAGATTTTCGTAAAAGAAACTATACGTTACAAAAATCTTTCAGACTCCTACAGAAGTGACCCCAAGAGAAGTGCATAGCGTCTGACATGATCGTCAATATCGAATGAACAAGCACACACTTTGGGAAAGACAGACTAGCTGTGGACTGTTTATTTAGAAACCACGACAACATAACCTGAAAACGTAATCGTTAATTATCGCTTGCTTATATTATGTATTAATGATTGATTCTTGTCTATTTCTATTGTCATTTAGTGAAAGGGAGAGAACAAAAATTTTATGAGGGTTGACAATCTTAAAAGTGACAAGTCTCTCATATTCCACTATTTATCACAGTTTTTCTCAAATTTTTAGTGTTACGGACTTCAAACGGAATCACGATCAAAATATATTTTAACTTCTCAAACATGCATATCATAGATAGCAGCTGCCTACATCGCTGAACACGTAGTAAATTATTTCTTAAAATTGCAGTTCAATTCCAGTACCGCCGGCGAGGTATCGACGTGAGTTGCTCGCAGGCATATAAAACTTAAGGCTTTTACGGCATATTATATAAATATGAATAAAAATGTATAAAATGAATTCTAAATTAAGTTTTCATTTAGAGAAACTAACCTATTTCGAAGTAGATAAAAACAAAATCAACCTAAATAAATGCTTATTTATTCAACTAAAACTATTATATTCAACTTAAATCAAAAACTTGTATCACTTTAATAATACCTATGCATATCGAGCAACATGGGAACCCTTTAAACTATGCTCCTGCTGCTAAACAATCTCATCTTACTTGTAGTCTTTGGTATGAGGACACAGCAGGAAAATGGATCCTACAGATGGTAAAACATAGATTTGTTAAAAGACAGGAATTGGTCATCTTCACGGTGATTTTCAACCTAGATAAATTTTAATTAATGGTGTTGAAATGAGTGTAAAATTAGTTCGATCAGAGAGAGTTTTAATTTAATTGCTGGGTCAAACGATGTAAAGTTCAAAGTTTGCATTACGGACGCAACTCTTATTGTCCGACGAGCACGAATTAATCCAAGTGTATTACTCTCGCACATCAAAAGCTTTAGCTTCTACCACTGCTAAATATCCTATTACTGAGCTGAAGTAAAAGTTTTAACAATTCCATCGGGTGTTCAAGGAAAACTCTGGATAATATATTCTTAGGACAGGTACCCAAAAGATGTATAATTGGATTTGTGAACAATTCTGCATTTAATGGTTCCTACTAAAAATCCATTTAACTTTGAAAACTATGGTATTAGTTCTCTAGCTTATATATTGATGGTCAACAAATACCTTCAAAAGCTTTGCAACCATCTTTTAATAATAGTATATTTACATCAGCATATCATACTCATCTCGGGAACTGGTATTCACTTTCTTAATGAAGGAAATGGAATCTCTTGTGAACAGTAAAAGCGTTCTCAGCATTTGATTTAACTCCTGATTTATTAGCTAACTCATCAACTCATTGAATTTCTAAAGCATGGTAGTGTAAGATTAGATGTACGATTTGAACTCACTAATACAAACAATTAACTGTATAGTTTATGCTGAGTTTGATAATATTATTGAAATAGATAAAAACAGAAAAGTTACTGTAGACTATAGTAGTTAAGGTTATAATGTGTGTGTGTTAGATTTATGTGTTGCGTAACTGCATTTTGTGTATGTAACTATGTGAAACATTATAAAATTAAATAAAACAACTTGTATGCAATATATTATTTTTTTTCTTTATAAACCCACTATTTAATCTTATAAAAACACTGTTCGAGTTTATATCTTACATAACACACTGACTAAGCCACTGAACATGCTGCTGCCAAGGATCATCATCATCTTCCCAATCTTTTAAACCACCACCACAATGGAAACATTGGTCCTGTCTGCATGGCCAGTATAAAACAAACCACTGCAAGATCTTCATGCTTTTGTCGCATAACGAGAGGCCAGTTTTCGAAACTGAGCAAGTTGACTAGATTTTGAACTGAATAATGGATATTCAGCTCTGAGTACTGTATATTCTTCTCTTTTCTTCCACTCAGTGTTGTAGTTTTGTTATTCAATGACGTGTTCTGTGTACACATGCCACACTCATCTCTTCCTTCTGCTCTTGTTCTCTCAGCAGCACAAGACGACAGCTCGTTGAATCTAATGAGCACACAGAATTTTGTAAACAGAATCACATTACTAATGATCAGTTAATGACTGTCATTGTTAAAAAGTATTTTTAACTTTTGCACTTTCTGATATTGTCTTTGTAATATTGTATACGAGGGCATTTGTGTTATCGTAGATGCTATCCTTATTAGTTTTACATAATATTTAATCTCGTGGAACATGTTTCCAATGATCAGTAATTGAATCTTGATAGCTTCTTCATATCGTACATTTCAATATTTATGAGACGCGCCGCTTGGTCTCCGTCGTCAGAATTAGTAGAAATGTATGATACACCATCTCTAGCGGCTCGTGCATGGTTGACGATAACAGCCTTTTTTTCATTTAGCTTCAAAAATGATCAATCGATTGGGATTTTCTTTTCCACCATCGCATGTGTTCTTATTAATGACGATGTCATCACTCTTCTTGAGGGAGAGTGACGAGTAGTAATACTGTTTATAGGTATTTTCATCGCAGCTGAATGATTTCTGCAACAACACAGTCATCATGTTAATATCACTTTGTTTACACTTAATCACACACACACACGTAAGAAAACAACAGAAAGAAAAGTAAGTTTACAATAGAATAAACACTTACGTCCATGACCACTGATGCTTTGAAGTAATACAAACGTAGTATAGGTAGATTCACTGCGGCTAAACGATCATACACTGACTCATGACTGCAGCTGCTCGGTTTTATATATCACAGTAAGTTATATCTAATCTTAAGCATTCCCGCAGTGAAACTGATCAACTTATGAGTCAACAAGCTTATCTCGCATTCTTTCGTGTGCGGACTTGCGGTACACCGATGACAAAATGATGAAATCATCACAAAATAATGTAATTAAATATTTACAATACAATATAATTGATCAGTCCTATGTTAACCATCGAATAGATTGGTACTGTAATAATCTACTAATAGCAGTAATATCATGGATAAACTATTTATTTATTTATTTAATCTTTTTACATCTACCTCATAATAAGGGATATAAAGGGCGGACTTAATGCCTGTGGCATTCTCTACCAGTCAACCCTGGATGATTTGAGAAGCTGTGGCAGGTAACAACCACTCCATAAATTAATAAATAAGTAAAAGATTATATCTTACAACAAAATGCAAATAAATAAAATATTTTTAAAATATAAAAACTTAATATCTACTTTGTAATAAAGAAAGGATGAATAGTAAATACTTATATATACAAAATCTTTAAATAAATATAAAATAATATAATAAAAAATAAAATAACATGATGCATATTAAAATACATATTATACAAAATATCAATTACAAAGGAAAGTGAGAGAAAACAAAAGTCGGATAAATTAGGTCGTATTACTCCTGTTAAAGAATTCTCGAGCTAGTCTTTTAAAATAATGTTTGTTACTGGTTTTTAATATGACCAGGCAGTGCATTCCAGAGCAGTATGGACTGCACAGTAAAGAGGAATTAAAGAAACCACTCTTATGTGGTGGAATACGAGTTTTAAGACTATTTTGGGAACGGGAACTCCATCATGAGTAGAATATTGGTACAGAAAGTTATCCTTAAGATAAAAAGGAGAATTTGGTCATTTAAAATTGAATATAGTACTTGTAAAATTTGGGAGCTTCGCCTTTGACGAATAGAAAGCCATTTAAGCTTAGAACGGTACTGGGAAACATGGTCATACTTACGTAAGCCGAAAATGAACCTAATGCAATTGTTAAGAAGGCGCTCCAACTTATCGAGAAGATATTGAGATAGATCTGGGTAACACACATCTTCATAATCAATAATGGGTAATAACAAAGTCTGGATAAGTAGAAATTTAGTTTTGACGGCAAAGAGAACGTAAGGTGGCAGTAACTTTACGGCTTATTTCAGCAACTTGAACTCCCCAGCTTAAGGTATGGTCCATATGTAAGCCAAGATTTTTTACAGATTTACAAAATGGCAGCAATGTTCCATTGTAAAATACGGGAGAAAGATCATCGTTATTAATCTTGGCTAATATTCTGCTACTACCTATAACCATTACTTTACATTTGGAAGGGTTAACCGAAACACCATGTCTGTACGACCAATCTCTTATGGCATCAAGGTTGTGGTTGATTTTGTTAATATTATCGTTAATGTCATTAACACTAGATTGCATATAGAGCTGAAGATCATCTGCATATAGATGGTACGAACAGTTGAGAACTGAAGTGATAGAATTTATAATTAGAGAAAACATTATAGGAGAAAATATTCCGCCTTGCGGCACGCCTGTTTCAATGTTAGCCCATGTTGAGGACTCTTGTCCTAATCGAACTGATTGCTGGCGGCCGCGAAGATAGGATGAAAACCATTCCCAAGCTGGGATTGAGAATATAAGATTAGCTAGGAAGGCTATAAGGATATCGTGGTCGACTGTGTTAAAGCATTTGAAAAATCAACAAGCACTACCACTGTAAGCTGCTGCTCATCCATTCCCATTGGAATGTCATCTGTGACTTTATCAAGGCAGTGGTAGTACTGTGACCTGCGCAAAATCCTGACTGATATTTATTCAGCAGGTTATGTTTAGTTATGAACATAGAGATTTGCTTGTGAACACAGGCTTCCAGAACTTTAGATAGGTATGGCAAAATTGAAATTGGTCGAATATGGGTAGGTAATGAGGGATTAGGTATTTTGGAAGTGGTCGCACAAATGTTTTTTCCACTGAGTAGGATATTGGCCTGAGTCAAGGAATAGTTTACGATATGTGTGATTGCAGGTAAAAGGCACTCAAGGATCATGGATATAATAACCTTACTAACATCATCGCAACCCACAGCCTTGGATTTAATAGCTAATACTGATTTCTGGACCTCATCCACAGTCACAGGTAAAAGTGAAAAAAGGAATAGGAGGAGACGGCATGGATTGAATGGAAACTATTGTTGTAGAACGAACTGTGGGATCAAAAGGAAGTAGAGATAAAATGATGATTTATTTAATCCAGAGTGATTGATGGACCATGATCAGATGTAACGGCCTTACTAATACCTAGTATTTTAAAATTTCCACACATCGGCGGTCAAAGAATTTGTAATATTACTATGGATATAACGGCGTTTAGAATTTCGTACCATCTAATTGCATCTGTTTCTTAGCATTTTGTAGCAATCCCAGCTCTCCTGAGTACGATGCTTCTTAAATTTCACAAATGCTCGATCTCGCCTGGTCATTGCCTTCTTTACGGCCCTAGTCATCCACGGGGCTGGTGGACGCTTTACTCTTACTTGATGTTTAGGAGCATGATTGTTATACAGACTAAGAACTATATAATTAAGTATGGAGACTTTATCGTCAATAGAAATTGATTTAAAAACAGAGGTTAAGTCCATACGATATGCGTCACTTTTAAGTTTATCAGAATCCATTTTGCGAAATTACGAGTATATAGTACTGCGGGATTGTGCTTAGGAGAAACAAGCTTATATGATATATAAGTAAGGTCATGTCGTGAAAATCAGGAGCCGATAGTTGTCCGTGCTTAATAACACTATGTGTACAACAACATCTGAAAATGATTCATCCCAGTCTAGAAAATAATGTTTATGCTGCTAATAGACTGCTCATGTATACCACGTACCAACATATATAATATGCAATTTGGATACAGATGATAAACCAGGCTCATTTAATAGCTTTATATATCGATACGAATGGTATCGGTCAATATTTTGATTCATATGGACGATCACCTGCACGATATCATCTAGAATTTTAAAAGGAATTGTAAAAGATGGGACTGGAATGTTGATGGGATTCAGAATGATTGGACTTCAGTTTGTGGTGAATATTGCTTAATGTATTTGCTATATAAGTTTCAGGGATGTTCAATGCATAGTTTTACGAGCATATTTACAGGAAACACCTGTACAACGATATTTTAGTGGATGAGATGTTTCGCTCCTATTTTATAGATAATAAGCAATAACATTTTGGAAATAAAAATTGTAACAAAGTTAAGGAATGTGTTTTATTGGTGATTCAGAATAGTGTGGTAGTAATGAACAAAGAAGTATAATACAATAGCACTGCTTAGCAGGGCGTACGAGTAATAGATAGAAGCAGGCAATGACAGTGTTCAGGAACAATAGAACGCTAATGAGGGTGCAGGCCCACCGGATATCAATTAGATATTAGTTAATTGATCTGCACATCTCCGGAACCGCGCATCCTACGCAAAAAAGGACCGCAGATTCGTGATCAGAGCATGCCAAAACCTTTTTTTTAGGATCCGTTGACCCTCCGTCAGCCGATGAGGCAGTTCTGACTCAGTGAGCCAGAACTGGTACAAACTAACTACTACAAACTAAGTACCAGGCAATCCAGATGTTTAAGAAAATTTGTTGTATTTTAGGAACGTAACGTCTCGATGTTTTAATAAAGTTAATGTAGAAGCCTTACGCCTGACCGCTTCATTAACTGCGTGCGCCATACATGCTCCGTTATTCACCCTCCGTGTGCTTAAAACATACAAGGAACTACTATAAAGCTACGCTCCACTATTCTTTTAATCTTATATTAATGTTAAAGAATAATGAAAAAGCATATGTGAATGTGAAAATTACATAATAGTAAAGAGACATTGATTGTAATTATATAGGAAATAAAAAACATGCGTGAGCGTCATGGAACACTCGGTTGGAACGAAGTACCTTTCGTAGTATATAATTATTGATAAACGTATTATATTATTTATTAACAAATACAAATAAATGAATTTCTTGCGTCTCTTAAAATGAAGCGCCATTTAAAATAAAATAATATTTATTTCATGGCAAGATAAGAAAAAGTGCAGTGAGATAGATATTATTTCATCTCGCTCCTTATAGATGTAATCCATCTACACTACTACGTCAGAAGGGTTCGTGACGGAAAAATCTTACACTTTTTCTCGCCTGACCCCCATCCGCCAAATTCATACCGTTCGATAAAGAACTTCGTTCCAATAAATAAAATTTTCACTAGCGATATATAGAGATTCCCAGTGGCATCAATGAAATTGTTAATTTAATTTTCACCACCACACACTGTGTGACTTGAAATTCCTTCCAAATGGTAATGCACTGCGCAGCAGACTATCATCCGATGGTTGGCAGTTCACTACTGTCCGTTTTACGAGGAAATCTGCCACGCACGACCACATTGTGAAGTTAATCGTCACTAATCGTTCTTCCGGACCAATATGAATTATGGACTTACCATAAGGTGAGCCGTATGCACGTTTGCCTCCTCTTCTATAAAAAAAATTAGAAATCTAGCAACACGTAATTGAGCAACACGACAGACAAATTACTCTATGACTCTTTCAGAAATGATAGAATGCATATTGCCAGTAGTGGGTCGTATAAAGGCTATAATTTTATACATATCATAGAAAATCCTTTTGTGCCTATGCATGTATTTTAAAAAGCTTTAATAAAATAATGTAAAATTTGAATTTATTTACATATATTTATATACATGTATTATTACCGAAATATTTTTATTATTTTAGATTTTGTAATTTATAGTTAAATACAAAATAGTACATACAGAATGTTCATTTTCACACACATGAATATTGTATTCTTATCGTAGGCGGCAAAAGATAAACCGACCAAATATATTTGAACGTAACATTTTTCTCGCTGAATAGTGGGAAATTTCACTTACTTACCTTATTTCAGCATCCTTTATATATTTTCCTTACATAACGTGTAATAAAACAAAACGAGAACTTTTTACTGAAGTTAAATACAGTGACCTTATAAGTATTTAGATTTACGATGAGGTGCCAAGAAAGACTGCATAATTGTGTATAATAATTGATAGCGAGTAATTTTGTATGATGATTAGAGCGTTGCTATGTGGTGGCGACGTAAAAGAATATATTAACTTATTTAGTCCCATTGGTATAATAAGAGTCGAATATGACAAATGCTAGGAAAATCTTATGGTTTCCAATATATGGCGACGGCACAACGAGATGGTTATATCTCGTTTACGAGAGACGTTAAAGACCCGACGATTCAACGAGATGGTTATATCTCGTTTACGAGAGACGTAAAATACCCTTCGACTCAACGAGATGGTTGTATCTCGTTTACGAGAGACGTAAAATACCCGATTATTCAACGAGGTGGTTATATCTCGTTTACGAGAGACGTTAAAGACCCGACGATACAACGAGATGGTTATATTTCGTTAACGCGAGACGTAAAATACCCTACTGTTCAACGAGATGGTTATATCTCGTTTACGCGAGACGTAAAATACCCTACTGTTCAACGAGATGGTTATATCTCGTTTACGAGAGACGTTAAATACCCGATGATTCAACGAGGTGGTTATATCTCGTTTACGAGAGACGTTAAAGACCCGACAATTCAACGAGATGGTTATATCTCTTTTACGAGAGACGTAAAATACCCAACGATTCAACGAAATGGTTACATCTTATTTCCGAGACGTATAATACCCTTCGACTCAACGAGATGGTTGTATCTCGTTTACGAGAGACGTAAAATACCCTATGACTCAACGAGGTGGTTATATCTCGTATACGAGCGACGTTAAAGACCCGACGATTCAATGAGATGGTTATATCTCATTTACGACAGACGTAAAATACCCTTCGACTCAACGAGATGGTTATATCTCGTTTACGAGAGACGTTAAAGACCCGACCGTTTACGAGAGACGTTTGGTACTATGGTACCGGTATTCGCCTGCCAAGCTTGATGCTTATAGCAAAACCAGCCATGTTGAAACTTCATGGGCCTGGGTGTTGAACGTCATGACGTCAGACGTCATGGAATGGTGGATTGGTGAAGAAGAAAAGAACATTGATCAATTATTTAATTTGATAATTTATTTAACATATGATCAGATTGGTCTTAGATGTTTTATGTAGCATGTGTCTTTTTAATATTATAATGGTAGAATGACGATGGGTTAAACGTGAGCTGTATCACAACTTTTACCGCAAAATAAGAAAGTTACTTCTGTGAGTAATGTTTATATTATTGATACTTAGATTACTAAAATTAAAATAATGATAACTTACTAAGTATTAACATTGATTTATCTTATTATTGTGGCTCGGGATCTGTGAGTGTGAGTTTTATACCGTAATTAAAATCTCGTAATATTTTAGTAAATATGCCCATCATAGAGGTATATATATATGACACAAATTGTTTTGATAATTTCTATAAAGTTTTAGAATGTTAAAATCTGGTTTGTTCATAATGAACATGGACAAAATAAAAATATCACAAAATTTCGTGATATTTTGAATGAATATACGTTATATTGTGTTCGCTGGATCTCATATAAGACAGGTGAGACAGAAAGATTGAAACAAATTTGGTTCTGGGAAAAATAAGTTCTTATTAAAAGTTGGGGAATAATAGGTACGCAAATCTTTTCGAAAATGTAAAAATACAAGTTATACATACAACTTTTAATACGACAATGCTTAAATCGAAAACTACTTTTTTTGTGCAAAATACTCCAATACTATATTTTTTTTCTGCAATGTACGAGTACACTAGCTGGCCCAGCGAAAGCGCTCTACCCTTTCGCTCTTTCTGGTAGAAGGCGCAATGAGTTTCATTTCGAATTCACTCCGGACTTTTTACAGTGTAAATATTAAACTCGACCACAGCATCTATCAATAAGCAATAAATACAACATCAATAACTGTCGGGTTTAGATTTTTTGACACTAAAACTGCACATAATGTGAATGACATTCATTTTTCGGTATCTTGATAAGAATTTTCCGATTCCTAGTATAGACTATATATTTATAAACCATCTCGATAAAAAATATGTTTTGTGAATATTATCTCAATGGGTGTAGTGTTAGACGCACAAAAGATAAGGTAAATATAAAGATAAAACGTAATCCGTCCATAGAGAGAAAAATCATAACATCTAAGATGTGTTGTTGGTATATATGTACACACGTTGGATATAGTCAATAAAAGACATGTATGTTCTTTTATTTTATCTTTTCTGATAATAATTTCTGATATAACAAACCAAAATAATCATTTTAACTCTGCGTAGTGTTATCTACAGAGAAGTACATTTCATCATTCATTTTGTAACAAAGATTTTACCTTTTAAAGTGTTTATGTTATATGCATGAAACGTTTCCTTCTTTCCCTCTGCCAAAGGATTATGTTTTCGTACTCATTTTGCTCGAACACACGCTTTGTGGAAAAGTAACCGTTCCCCACTTAAATGTTAGCTTATAATTTTCTAGAACAGCGTTTGCAATGCTATAACAGTTTCTTAGTTTTTAAAAGCACCGGGGATCTCAGTTTCAGTTTACGTTTTTATTATAATAATAGCGTTTTACCCGCGGTTCTGCTTGCACATACCACCTCGTACGCATGTTACTCCTTTTCTAATTAATGCGTATTAAAAATGTCATCGCGTCGAAAATTACACCTTGCTACCCTATTATTTGGAATAATTGCATCAAAAACTCCTTGTTACTTATATGACAAATTAGTGTGGGTTGGCGAACAATCAAAATATCCTAAACGTAAATGTTCTAAAGTCTTTGTTATTCCAAAACATAGAACAATTGCATTTAGAGGGTCCTTCAGGTACGCAGCTTCTCGCTGCTGGAACGATCTGCCGGCACTATAATGCGTGCTCTAAAAACTATAGGAATATTTTTAAAAAAAACTGATATTAATTTTAAAACAAGACCAAAATCCCTCGTAATTTTAAAAATTTACTTATTTTACGTGCACAATTTAAAGGGCCTCCATTTAATGCTAAAAATATTGTTATATAAGACTCACTGTTTTTAATTTTTTTTATCTCCACACTAATTTTCAGTTCACTTACTGTTTCGTTTATTTTCGTTGATGGTGCGGTTAAATCTCTTGTAATCTTCAATTAAATTCAAATATTTCGTTTATTTTATTAAGATTAGACGATATACTTCATGTTGTTGTTTATCATGTTATTGTACATGTAAATGTGTATGGATGTATAGATATATATGTGTATATTATGTAAGTGTATATTTATATTTGCTTAAACAATCTATTATTATTTCCAAATAATCACTCTTATTATGCTGAAACTTTGCCCAATCACTTCTCTGAATGTTTTTCTTTAAGTTTTAGCTTTAGGTAATGTATGACCGTCCGTGAAGCCAATATTAGACTCTATTTGAAAATCAGCGCTGCTGTCATTTAGTTCAGCAGCTGTTAGCTGAATTAGAGACTTAATTTGACTTTACACAAATCCGTTTTTTTATACCTAGTGTTATTTTAGTTTTCTTTGTGATGTCAAATAAAGTTTTCTTTCTTATTATATATTTAAATTATCATACTATTGAAAAAAAATCAAATATGAACGTTTTTGTAATCATTTTAAAAACATAATTATTTAAATAATATATACATGTAAGTTTTTTTAATAATTAATTTATTAGTAACTGAAGACAAAATACTTTACTACTTTTGCATTGTATGATGATGGCGCTGTTTTGAAAACGTACAACGTAAATTCAAATTATCGTCTCTTAGTTTCAAATTATTACACAGCGGTTAAAACTAATTTTAAACTTTATTTCTAAATATGGTATTTATTTCGAAAAACACTATCATATATAATAGAAAATTAACATCTAAAGGAGGAGAAATACTTAACCCGCCCTTTTTGATGTTCCGTAATCGGATAAAAATTACATAAGCCTATAAGTTGCCTCGGGTCACTTCATAAACTATATGTGTGTATACGAATGATAGTGATTTTAGTTTGGCAATAAAACGCCTAAAGCCACGATCTTTTAATGGCCCTGACTGCATTTCTCTTCTTCGCATTCGTTCAGTTCAGTTCTTGTTCATAAAATTATATAAATAAATATAATTTTTCATAGCCTGATATTGTTTGATTGCGACCTTTCTCTTTAAATATTACTTATTTATACTATTATTATTACTGTTTTGACTTTTGACACGGGCTACTAAAGCTTCGTGATTTTATATTACTATTATTTCATAATTATTAATTTATACTTATTATTTTTAATTATTAATTTATAAATTATAACTACTAATTTTGTTATTATATAAATATAAAAAAAATTGCAGTACTTTTATTCCTGTTTTGACTACAAATTCAGCATACTCTACCTCTACTTTAACCGAATCCATACTCAGTTATAACATTATTATCATGTAATTTTTATAGGTTAGACTTAAGGTTAGTTTAGCATTATTATAAGGCAGTGCTAGACTAATATTCCACTTGATGGTAAGTGGTGATGTAGTCAAAGATGGTAAAGCGCACTACCTTAGCTTCACAGAAGCCTATTCACTCTTGCCATAAAGATACCCACATTATAATCGGATGGAAACACAGATGCTGGCAAGTTATTTCCCTCTTTTGCTGTACGCATTATGAACCACGAAGCATACCATTTGGTTCGATTGCGTGATATGTCGACACAAATGGGTGGAGACCAGCCAAGAATCTGGTGGTCCAATGATGGAATGAAAAGGGAGGAATTAAGTCATACAATACCTGCGCATACTCTCCAAAAAGTATCTTGTAAAAGACTGAAGGGCTGGCTACTTTGTGCTTGTACCAGACTGATAAGATGGGTTCTAACCATATTGGCGTGCTAGCCCATATTATATGGCAGCCATACTCCATGCACGACTGCACTTGCGCTTTATATAGTTATAATAACCGTCCCGGTGTGAAGTATTGCCGCACCTTTGCAAAGGTCAACTGCCATTCTGCAGCTGCTTTGGCCCTGAACTTAATAATCCGCGCAAAGTTCAGGTTCAAAAACCTCAACAACCAGTAATTGAAGGCGATCGGTGAATTCCAATAATACATTTCGGAAAGAAGAAGCAAATGTGAGCTGGCTCTTTTTCGCGGTAAAGAGACATGCTATGTTTTGAAGGCGTTGAATTTCATGAGATTGGCATCACCCAATGCGAAATTGCCTCCAGTGAGAGATTAACACGCGCAATCATAGCTTCTCCTTCGGATTGGTTGATCCCGACTGGTCCCAGCACTCAGCTTATATCTCTACAATAATTGTGCTGTAATTTGCGTAGCCATAGATACCTGGCATAAGTAGGTCATTGATATGCTGCAGGGTTATTGATAGTTGTCATAGGCTCGGAAGAGCAGCCTTCGACAAAGACTCGAGAGAGACCGTTCAATTAAAAGACCTTCAACCAGCTGATAAAACCAGGGGATAAAGCATACGCTGAAAATATCAGTGTCAGACCCGTAAAGGCTTTTGAGACATCAAGGAAAAGAAACAGCAATTCCTTCCCATTATTCTCAGAACCTCGCCCTATATGTGTATGGCATACGTTAGAAGGTTGACCGATTCTAGCGAAACCCATACTGTTGGTTGCTGCGGAAGTCGTTCTCCTCTGGGTATGCCATAAATACTCCATAATCTTGCAGGTATATAGGTAAATAAGTTGGCCGATAATTCGCAGAGTCAGCACTGTTGTCTTTTTGGAACAGGCTGCACGTTAGCCAGCTTCAGGATTTGGGTACGTTTGGCGTTAGCCAGCTTCCTGCCCATAGTAAAAGACGGAACAAACGTATAATATACTAAAGTTAGTATACCATGGGTCCACTAGCTTTGTTTTCAGTGTGTTTTGACAGACAATAATTGAAATTATACTTATAATGTCCTGAGTGGCGGCGTAAGAGAATCTACTAGCCTATATCATTCTGTAGGTGTCTTAAGAGGTGACTGAGGAAACTGAAACAGGGGATGGTCAACAGCATCTTCCTGATAATAATTCTATAGTAATAAATCGTTGCTTAAAGGTGGCGTAAGAATATCCACTGCCGCATATCATCCCTGTCTATCGTAACAAGCGACAGAGAAAACTGAAACAGGATATATGCAGCAGCTTCTTCCTAATTAAAACGAAAAAGTAATAAAAAAACTGATGTTGGCAACCGCTGCCAAGTGTGGCAACTATGGGGTAAAATCCACCATTTGAATAATCTATGGGAGAGGTTCAGCAGTGAAATTTCTATAGGCTGTAATAAATGAATGAATAATAAAAACTGCGGTTATCGGTCCGCCTCTAATGCGTGGCAACTCTGGCTGAAGATACATAACATAGGCCTTTCCCATAGGTTACCTAATAGGGAGGGAGGGGGCTATGTTCAGCTGTGGTTTTGAGATGGGATTTTTAATAAATGAACTTTTACATACTCAGTATACATAGTCTATAGATTTATTATATGAAGTATACAACTTCATAAAATACTTTTCAACTTCTTCTGCTTCTTTTTTTTATGGCTTCTTTAAAGCTTTATAATTTTGTTCAATAAATCTTGAGCTACCCCATCCAACGACTTACTGTAAATCTTACAAATTAATCTTTCCATCTAATGGAGGCCACCTATACTTTGCTTATCGATACTAGGTTGCCACTCGAAAACTTTTCTTTTTCATTGGATGTCGGTTGATAATATAACATAACGACACCAGTTTACTTTTGCTTAACACGTTGCAATCAGATGCAATGACTGACGCTGGCAAAATATTTCGCTCCTTTGCTACATGCATTATGTGTGAAGTTCTTACGAATAAAAAATTTAGAATGCTCGATAATAAAAGAGTGAATTTTTTTTAATATATAATTCCTGCTCCTGAAGTATGAAATATCAACAAGCTGGCTATCTGGCTGTCTGGCATATGAGACTGACAATAACAAGATTGATTCTTAAAAACCCAGCTCACCAATGAGTTATTTTATGAGTTATTATATTAGTTATTTACGCTTTTATTATGATTAGAAGGTGACCTGGCGTAAGTACGCCGCGCCTTTGCAAGGACAATTAACTTTCTTGCGGCTGCTTTGGCATTGAACTAAAGTATCCACTCAAAATTCAAACTTCAGAAAATCTTTACTCTAACTTTTGGTGTCGGACGGTGTATTCCAAAAACTCTGGACAGTAGGTGCTATATAAGAAGCAACTTTACAGTTACTTAATTTCATAGCATTATTTTATTTATACTTACACGACTGTTATCGGAAACTATAGTCGAATTACATCTAATCCTATGACATCTGTTGACAGCGATATTGTATCATCATCAGCCTTTTATATCATCGGCTGAACTGGAACGTTTCAAGACTGCACCTGCGGAATTACATCGCCTAGAATAGCTATGAACAGCCACTAAAGTAGGCAGTCGGTTCAATTCTAACCAGTATTTATAAAAGGTCAATGTACTATGTACGATATAAATCTAAGAACCATAAAAGTATGTCACAGAAAAAATCAATGATATTTATTGTTAGAGAACTTAAGGTTTGAAGTCGTATTGAGTCCTATCATTATTTTGAATCACGTCCGAATTGAAACACATCTGTGTTGTATTTTGAGAGGACGAGAGATGTATGGAGCAGGGTATCAATTTGACTGTATGATCTTTTTTAGTATGTATGCTCCCCGATATAATTTTCGCCAATAGTAAACCCCAAGGGTAAAAAGAGTAAATATTCTTGGTTGAAGTTATTAATGTAACTATAAAGGCGACATTTTAGTAGTTACCTTGAGCTTGTGATATTTCTAAGCCCGTTCAAAAGGGTAAAAAAATATTTTTAGGATAAAAAGTAAAAACCGACTAAAAATAATAAAATAATTTCCACTTGCTTCTCAATTCTCAAGTTCTTAAAGTCTCAAGTTATACGTGGTAGAGCCATGCTGCAGATATATTAGTAGTATAGTTGTAGCACGAATGGGTCGGCTCGAAAAGGAAAGGACCACGCTCTCACAGAATACCAGCGTAAAATAGCAGCTTAACGCTACTGTGTTTTCTATAGTGAGTGTAGAGTGTAGAGAACCAGAGACCCCGTTTACCGGAAATGAAGCATACAATCTTAGTTCTCACAGGTGAAAACGCATGTGCATTTTGATTCATAGTCAGTATAGATGTAGATGTGCTACAGCAATCACCCGTTTGTCACCCTTATCCTATAAAAAGGCTCCTTGAATTCTTTTATTCTTCGGTACACTATATCTAAGCACCAACTTCAAAAGTTGTTAGGTGGAATCTATTTTTTTTTGTTTTCTTTGTAGGTGGTTTTATCTTTATAAAAAATATATTGTAATTTACAACTTACTATGAGACGCATACATTCGTTATTCTAAATTTTAAGTTTTAAATTTTAATTATTTCTCCACAATAAATTATAATGTTTAAAGAATAATTTTAGCTTCTCAATCCGACTGTATGTTTTGTATGCTTGTTGCGATATCGTTGTGGAATAGGGGTGAAGTTTTAATGTAACTATTTAGACAACATTCTAATTGTTACCTTGACCTTGTGATTCTTAACAGCTAATGTAAGGATAAGCTAATTTCAAAAGTTTTCTTGCATTATTTTATATATAAATTTGAGGCGTGAGAATTGCATATACTCTCACGCCTTAATTTATATATAGTTTCAATGTAATGTCGGTAAGACTACATTGAAACTATAAATTTAGAAATTGGAGCGTAAGTTTTTTTTTTTATAGGAGGGGCAAACGAGCCTGCGGTTCACCTGATGTTAGTGACTACCGCCGCCCATGAACAACTGCAACACCAGGGAATTGCAGATGCGTTGCCGGCCTTTTAAAAGGAGTAGGCTCTTTTCTTGAAGGTCCCTAAGTCGTATCGGTCCGGAAAAATCGCTGGTGGTAATCGGTTCCACAAGGAAGTTGTGCGAGGAAGAAAACATCTTCTAAATCGCACAGTGGTGGACCGCCAATCATCCAGATGGTATGGATGGTATCGCGAGTTTTGTCGCGATGTGCGATGGTCAAATTGAGCGGCTGGAATTAGTCCGAACAATTCCTCAGAGCACTCCCCGTGGTACATGCGATAAAATACGCAAAGAGATGCAACATCTCTACGCAGTGCTAGTGAGTCAAGCCGATCGGAAAGAACTCGGTCGTCGACGATTCGATCCGCTCTGCGCTGAATGCGGTCAAGTGGAAGGAGCTGGCACTGGGTGTGAGGCCGAACCTGCGCCTTGTAAAGTTGCAGGCGGTGTGCCGGCATGAAATACTGCCCCGCTCTACTGAGCACGCCAAGCTTTTAGAGGTTAATTTTGCCTTCTCTTCCAAGTGACCACGAAACTGCGTCACTCGATATGTCAACGCCGAGTTCCGATACTGGCTGAGGCAACAAGGAGTGCCTTGAAACTGAGGTGATACGACAAAGGGTTCCTTTTGCGTAAACGCGCAAACTTGTGTCTTCTGGGGATTGAACTGGACTAGATTTAGTCGTTTCAATCCGAGACTTTGTCCAACAAAGTCTCGACTTCAGACACAAGTTTGTTCCGGTACTCGGCGACGTTTTCCCGAGAAATATTGGCATGACCGGTATATAGGGCATCACCAGTGCTGTCATCCGCATAGCAATGAATGTTACCGGTTTGCAACATATCATTGATATGCAGAAGAAACAGCGTTGGTGATAGCACGCAGCCTTAATGGAACACCAGCGTTAATAGTCTTGTAATCGGGCGCACCGTCTACTACGACCTTGATGCTCCGATCAGCAAGAAAGCTGGTGATGCAATTGCATAATTTCTCAGGAAGCCCATGGGAAGGAAGCTTCGATAGAAGCGCTTTGTGCCAGACCCGATCGAAGGCCTTCGCTATGTCCAAACTAACGGCCAATGGCCCTTGGACTCGATCGCCTGCGCCCATCTATGTGTTAGGTAAACAAGAAGATCACCAGCTGAGCGACCCCGACGGAAACCGTACTGGCAGTCACTAATCAGCTGGTGCTCCTCAAGGTACCGCATGAGCTGGCAGTTAATAATTGACTCCATTATTTTCGAGTCCTGTAATTGGACGGATCAGAGCGGTTACCTTTTTTAGGGATCGGGTGCACGAAAGCTGTCTTCCATGAATTCGGGACAACGCCTAGGGAGTAGGAGTACCGAAAAAGACGCGTTAGAACCGGTGCCAACTCTGGAGCGCACGTCCTCAGCACAATTGGCGGGATTCCATCAGGCCCACTCGACTTGTGGATGTCCAGGGAGAGGAGTGCTTTGCGTACTGAGCACTGTGTGAATCGCACATCAGGCATAGAGCACTCACACTGCGGGATGGTCGGCGGTGTGTTCCCCCTGTCATCAAGAGTCGAGTTGGACGCAAAAAGGGAGCCTAAAAGGTCGGCTTTCTTTTGCGTCGTGGGCCAGTGAGTCATCCTCCTGTGCAGAGATGGTAGTGATGGCTTACAGAAATTTCCTTGACAGCCTTGGCGAGAGACCGTATCACGATCTCTGTGGATGGGATCTGTAGTAGCAAGAAATCTGTAGCCATTTGGACGTGATCGATGAGTCGGCCTGTGTCGGTATTACCGCTATATGACCTATACAGCCACCCGTAGACGCGGAGATGGTCGTCGCTCTCTACGCGCAGCCATAGGATGGACAGTCCGTACCTTCAAGACTGCCGAGGCGTCGAGAACAGATATCCTCTCTGACGTATACGCAAACTCCAGCCTGGGGCACAAAGAAGTGTTCTAATTTGTACCTCGGGTAGGACAGGTACGAAGTATTAGCCGGAGAAGATACCTGCGTTTCGGTCAAAAAGAGCAAGGCCGGCTTCGCCGTCTCTAGATGGTAGTGGATGGCGTTAAGGTTCGAGTGAAGTCCCCTGGTGTTGCAGAAGTCCACGGATAGCGTAGCAGGGGTCGCCATGGTTTTATTGCTCTGTTTGCCCCGTGCAGTGTTAGCATAGAGGATTTTGCCCCAGAATACGCGGGCAGCCTGAGCACCACGCTCAGGAAGAGGTAGCTTGACCGTGGATGCTCAGTGAGGATTCTCCATTACCAGGGTGCTGGTACCTCCTGGGGTAGTTCTTTCTTTTAAATTCCGCTACCATGTTATGGGGGATTAGCCTCCCACCTGCACCAACCAAGCGAAACGCAGAAGCAAAGCTCCTACTTTACGTTGGTATTCTGTGAGGTCGTGGTACCGCCCCGGTTCGAGCCGGCCCATCCATGCTACAGCAGAAGCTGCAGCGCGGCTCTACCACTGTAAGTTCTAAGAATATTAAGAAACTTTTCATCTCATCATATCCCAAATACCTAAAACAAAAAAAAACAGAGGCAGTCATAAGGATATATCATAAGGACTGACACACACGTATGTACACAGGTCGCTATAATGCTCGTGACGTATTGCGCTTGCGTACGTCACGAGCATATCGAGGACATCGGTGACGCGAACCCATAAGTTTTTCCCTATCAAAAATCGCTCAACGCGGCTTAAGAAGTTATCACTTCAAAATATATATTTTATGTGCATATATATATGTATAGACATTTTTTAAAGAATATTGTAATATTTTTCTGACTTTGTCAAAAGCTATAGTTTTAACGACAAAACGAAATTATGTATAAAGATTTCTTGCATGGCAGTGAAACCGTAATTTTTATATTTTTGTGATTGAATAGCTGGCTTTAGCTGCGAAAAACGTAAATAAATTACAATACATATTATTTTTTACATTTTCCTGCAACCAAACTTTTGCAGTAGCGTCAAAAGCGAGACGGCTGGTACCGCTAACGTCCAATTCGCCTGGCAAGCGTGACGATTAAGGAAAATTCTCGCTACAACGGAAAGGCCCATGTCCAGTACTAGACTTTTACGGGCTGATGATGATGATGATGAACCAACTTTTTAAAATAAAATGAAAATTGTATAATTCTACGCTATAAGTATAAGAATGTTCATCGAAAGATATTTTACATTTCATTTATATCGTTCTGCACACATTTCATTCATTACGTTTCAACCATTATATTTCTTCACGCATTTTGCTTTCTCCATCCTATTGTTTCAAGAATTGGTAAAGGGAACGTGATTAAACATATTTAATTTTCCAACATGATAGATATTTTAATTATTTTTAAACAATTTTTGATTGTCTATGTCAAAAATTGAACTACAGTTTGTCGGTTTTTTATATAGTATTATTAAATAAAAATATATTTTTGTATGTTATATTGTTTCTATCTGGTCACAATTTATTAATGGATAAATTTTTCCTTGTTTATTTTTCTGAAAAGATTATAAAGTTCTGAAAAACAACATAGCGATGTCTAAAAAATAAAATGGGGTCCCAAAAACATACTTGGTTTTTGATTGCCGCTGTATAGATTATCTCTAGCAATCTTTATAATTTAAAAATGCTGTAGTATTTTATTATTATTTTATAGAAAAGTATTTAGAGATAGTTTTCGGATTTTAAATTACATTACTTCATTATAGCAGGGTCGAGTTAGCTCTGGGGCTTGTCGTAACTTTAAAAGTATGCGGGTAATCTGAAACCGAACCCTGTTCTCATGTTTAACTACAATTTTAAGTGCTGATCTCCCAGATGCCCGGCGAAGAAGGAAAATATCGCGACGAAACTTGCATGTAACATAGAAAATATTTCTAGATCACCTGAAATTCGCCAACACGCTGCTCTCGTCAGTGTCGCAGAGTTATAGAATTGTTCCATAAGCCATAAATTACAACTTTCATTATAAATTCCTTTACACTTATTCATAATGTAAGTGATTTCTGTGTCATTTAACATTGTTACATTGAAGTTTTACATTGAAACTATTTATGTACTACATCTGTGTGTGACTACAGTTGTTGTGAAGGTAAAACCTCTTATGCACATTGCTTAAGATAATTTATGGCTTTCAGGCGTCCTTTTCTTAGGTATACCTATTCAAGATGAAATGTTATGAAATTAACTAAAACTCGGAATACATTGTTAACGTTATAGTTATAAAAAGCTGTGGTGATTATGATGATTATGAAATATATCTTTAAGCAACTTTCAAAATTTATTATTATTTAAATACTGTTGCTTTAAGAATTTTTTGAATTAAACAGTTGTAATATAACATTATACAGGCGAGTTTTATCACCGCTAAACGGAGCCCCTTCACCTAGTTTCCCATTTTCCACCACCTTGGAAATAACTGACCGTCTGTAAGAACGTAGAGCCAAAACTTCGTCTGATTTATACTTCGGACGCTTTATTGAGTCTAAGGCAAAATTAGCAGTACTTATTCTCGCCAAAGCGCGTCACTAATTCATGCGGAATTAGCTCCTAAATCTTTATCTAGCTAAACGTCAGTTTTTAAATACTTACCAAGTCGAGTTGTATTTGGGGTGCTGGTACTGACCTTGAATACATGGAGATGTGTAATTAGACTTATAGGTGACTCTTCATAGAATTACACATTTTGAAGCTATTCTTAATTAGTGTTACCGCTACAGCCTATAAAAGTCCACGGCTGAACATAGATCTCCATAGAATGCCTCGTAATAGGGATATTTGCCATAGTTGCCACGCTTGGCAGGTTATTACGAAGACGCTGCTGCCCATCTCCTGGTTTGTTCTCTCTGTTGCTGATGACACCCACAGGACAAAATGGGGTAGTGGATATTCTTACACCGCTACACCTCAATATATACACACACAGGTACAAAGTCTTAATAACAAAATTAAAATTAAAATTGCCAGTCTGTCACTATTGTACAAATTACATTACGAAGAGTGTGCATAAGAACTGTTTTGTCATCGAATAACTCGAAGTGGGGTAACGGTGATGGCACAAGACATTTCCTTCATGGTTTTAGGATTGGTACAGTATGTAAGTGATTGGAACTCGGATAAGAATTCCAATCTGTCTTCACTAACCACTACAATATTTAATAATGCTTATTCACTCTTACCTTGATACCAAGAGTGAATAGGCGTTTTTAACGTTACCAAGATTCCTATTTTCCCACATGTGGGACTTTAGTAGGCATTATTTAAGAAAAATGTATTATGTTAATTATTTAACTTGATACCGACTGATTTAATATCCTCCGCTTACTAACGTTTTCCATGTGACCCTTTTTACTGGAAACCAGGCATTCCATCTTAGTCCTCAGGGGTGACAACGCACCTGCATTTTGATTCTTAACCAAGGATTAATGTAGATGTCTATGAACCACAGCATCCACTTACCATCAGGTGGACTGTGTGCTCGTATGTGTTACCCTTTAAAAAAAAATTAAGTTATTTTCTGGTTCCTTCAACTTTAACATTTAATTAAATTACTATATGGCGTGTTAGAAATCATGACATTTACCGTGAACCAAAAACCAATCACAACACGCAGAAATCGTTAGATACCTAATATCTAATGATTTCTTCGTCGTGATTTTTAACCTTGGTATTACTAGTATCAGCAACTTTTGAATTTGGATTACCAAAACAAAAATTAGACTTTGTACTAATATAATAGTGACTACAAGAGTGGTGATTACGTATTGACAATGTTAATGTTATCTACTTTACGCCATGACTGCTTTGTTAACAGACCATATTACACGCCACAATGTACGCCACAATAAGCGTTCATTGTCCATTATATGTACATTGTACATTTCACCCATTCATTGTACTCTCATTATCTTTTTATAATATTAAAGAGGTGATGGTCATTTTATTCATTAAACATTCACTAATTTAGCTACAAAGCTATTAATAGAATAGGCGTCTGTCGGGAATGATAGAAAGGTCCCATAGTCTCCGACAGACGATGGTATAATCATATTATAATATACCAATATAATTTTTCTTTCCATGCTCGGCCGTCAGTCCCCGGGCTAACTTACTACTTAATCTATATTTATTTTACCTAATATGTATCTAACAAGACAGGTTAGTAGCACTCTGTTAGTAATGCAGGTAATTAAAGTTCATGTAAAATTTCATAGTATGTGGGCGAATCGATGAAACTTTTATTTGAATATTTGAGCGGATACTTTCCACCCACTCGATAATAAAAGAAAACACCCCACATATACCCACTACTCAGTAGTGACTACTGTGATCGTCAATCGTATGCCAGTAGTAGAGATTATGGCAAATCCTCCCTACTATTGTAGAGTACATACTACTATCAAGGAGTTCATTTATTGATCTCGCGGTATTTTTTATCAGTTATTTCTATTTATTATAATTATTGTGTGATGTATTCAGGTAACTTTTGTTAAAAATACAGTAACTCAGACCTTCAATAGATTTTTCATAAGAAAATTGGTTTAATTAATTTATTTCTTATTTCAAAATATTTTTGTCATTACATTATCCATAAAGAAATGTTTCCAACATGAATCAATCCCCGTTCCCGTAATGTATTAATAAATAATAGTCACTCTTGACAGGCGGTATTGCAATTTAAGCCCTTTTGCACATTATAAGAAAATTTCTTGTGTCTTATGAGAAATGTCTTATAAGAAATTCAGTCGCATTGGTTGTTATATGAGACCCTACATATTACAAGATATTTTTTCTTATGTCGCATCAGACACGCGCATTCTAGTCATTTTGTCGGCTGCACGTTCGATGTCGCGCCTACACAAGACGTCTTGCTTAGACACGACGTCTACTCAACTATGTAAACAAGTTTGCGCGTGCACATTCGGCGCGGCTGCGTGAGCAAAAACACGAGTAGTGTCCAAGCTTTCATTTAAATTAAACTTTTATTTAAATTTAACTATCAAACATGAGTACCAAAGTGAATATTGAACATTTGATAGCGCTTGTAGAAGAAAGATCGGTAATTTGGGACAAAACTTGTGAGGAGTATAAATCTAGAAATTTGAAGACCGCCGTCTGGGATGAAATATGTTCTATATTAGAAAATTTTAAAGATTTGCCAATGTTAGTAAAAGGTAACTGTATATATATATTAATAAAAAGTGTATATAAAAAGTAAAAGTATATATATAAAAAGGAAAAAGGTAACTGTATCATATTTTTAATACAATATTAAATTATTTGGTCATCATTACTCGATTCATATACAAGAGTCTGATGAACGGACACCTACAACTACGGCGTTTTCTTCTGTGGTAAAAGTATGCAATCACTATTAAACGCTGTCGCCTGTCCATTTGGTACTCGTTTATCCTCCGTGAATTATGGTTACAGACCGACAATTAGACGTCTTGCATGAATGTGTACGATAAACCAGAAGAGAAATTTTCTGTCTAGTGTCCGTGTCTTCCGTGTCAGTATAATGTAAAAGGCCTTAAACTCGCCCTGCTTGTGTCACTAGTCTAAGTTTCTTACCGATGCCAATATCAAAAACCTACTAAATTATGCGTTAATAACCTACTAAGGTATGGCTTTTAAAGACTAAGCCAACGTCAAAACTTTTATATTCCATTGAGGTTTATTTAAAGATCTTACATCAAAATCTACAACGGTTCGCAAAACTAGATATCGATATCGATAGAGGTATGTTTTAATCTATATTACATTGTTATTTATAATAATAAATAATATGCCAAATGTCTACATATATTTTAAATGTCAATATTACAATATATTATGACTTTTAATTATTAAAATATTTAACTATTATGAATCATGTAATACAATTGATTTTAATCTCTATTATAACAAACTTACTAAAACAGATTAAACAGCTTCATAACAATATAATTTGATTTACTTATACTGATCATAAAATGTTACCAATAACACTGCAAGACTTTTGTTTCTTGAAGCATAAACTTATATTAGTGTAATCCTCTTTGTAGACGTACAACGAGTAAGACTTAAAGCGCATACCGACGTTAAAATAGTGTAGCTTACTGTCGTAACCCGTAACGTAAAATATTAATTAATTTAGATTAGATTAGATATGTCATATCTAAAAGTATTTACCTGCAATAAATTTCTATTTATTTTAAATTATATTGATGGAATGATGGAAGGCGTGTCGAATAGAATAGAATAGAATAGAATAATTTTTATTCAATATAGATTACATGTGTAATTCTTATTGAAAGTCATTTTTACTTTATCACTGGTTCGAAAAAAAACCTCTGTCCTGGGAAGAACCAGCAAGAAACCCAGGGACTTTTTTTTAAAAGTAAGTTTTACATTAATGGTTGTACAAACTATTTAAGTACAAAATTTATTTTAGAAACTGCTTGGTAGCGACCACCTCATTCCCAGGGTTATTATCAATCATATATTCATTTATACTATAATAACCCTTTTATACAGTTTCAGCTTAACAAAACATTCACTTGATAATAGAGAGCCTGTACACTTTCCGGGACCTTGTTGTAATAGCGTATACATTGCCCCAAGAATGAATTACTGACTCTGTTGAGTCGAAACTGGTATCACTAGCTTGTGTTTGTTCTTAGTGTTTACAGAATGTATATCACTTTTTTTACTAAAACTACCTTTGTTTTTGTGAACATACATTAAATTTTCGTAAATATACTGAGAGGCCAAAGTTAATATATTTATTTCTTTAAATTTATCTCTAAGAGACTCTCTCGGTTTTAGGTTGTAAATAGCTCTAATGGCCCTCTTCTGTAAAACAAAAATAGTTTCTGAATCAGCCCATTTCCCCATAGCAAAATCCCATAAGACATTATGCTATGAAATAACTGAAATATACTAATCTAGCTGTCTCGACACTAGTGAGATCTCTAATCTTTTTTACAGCATAGGCTGCAGAACTTAGTCTGCTTGCTAGTTTGGATATATGGGGCCCCACTGAAGCTTTGCGTCGAGAGTGATGCCAAGAAAAACAGTGGATTCAACAGGGCTCAGTTCTTTCCCATTCAAAGCACATTGGTATTCAGATTTTTAACATTCGTTGTTGTAAATTTTATAAATTAAGTTTTATTGTCGATTAAATGTAGGTAGATTATTAACGTTAAACCAATACACTATATCGATATAGCATTATTCACTTCGTCACTTTTAATTGATTGACGTTTAAGTTTAAAATCAAGGAAGTGTCATTAGCAAATATTACTATATCACGATTATCCTACAAGGAAGGTAAGTCATTAATATATACCAGAAATAGGAATGGCCGAGAATCGAGCCCTGAGGGACACCATTAGTACAGGTGACCCGGAAGAACTTTTACCATTGATAATAACTTTCTGCATTCTATTACTTAAATATGAAATAATAAGTTTAAGCGCTGTGTTCTTGACACCATAGTACTGTAGCTTCCTGATTAATGTCTCATGGTGAACACAGTCGAAGGCCTTGGAAAGGTCACAAAATATACCCAAAGCATCCTCCGAGTTCTCCCATGCAAAAAATATGTTTAATAAGCTCAACACCAGCGTCAGTTGTCGAGCGACCCTTGTAAAACCGAATTGATTTTATGTAGCAATTTATTAATATTAAAGAAACTTAAGATCTGATCTAAAATTATTTTTCAAAAATTTTACTAAATGTTGGTAGTACAGAAATCGGTCTAAAGTTGGCGGGGTCTAATGTACTACCAGATTTAAATAAAGGTATGACTTTACTATGTTTCATTAAATCAGAAACACACCAGATTCGACGCTTGTATTAAATATAGTGGCTAGATAAGGTGCTATTATATCTATTATAGATAAAATAACTTTAACGGAAACCCCATAAGTCTGCCGTTTTCTTAACATCAATTGTTTTAAAATATTTAACGATATCTTTTGGCAATACTCTATGGAATTTAAAAGTATTTGAAAAGCCTTTACATTTTGTTTAAGCAATGATTCGGCGACAGTAGGAGAAGAATGTAATGATTTTGTTGTCAAAAAGGAACATCAGTAAAATGTTTCTCAAAGCCATAGCAACTTCTTGATCGGATCGAGTTAAACTGTTGTTAATATTCAATTGAAAATCCGAGTTGCGCGGTTGACCTTGCCCGTTTCACTATTTATTATTCTCCAGGTCATTTTAATTTTGTTGGATGCAGTTTTAATTTTGTTACTTAAATGTAAAGCCTTAGCTGTAGCACACTTTTTAAATATTTTAGAATATGTTTTACATAATCTCTAAATATAACACTAGTATTATATGATCTTTCATTATAAAGCTCATATAACTTTCGCCTACTTTTATAAATTCCTACTGTCGCCCATTCATTAATTGATTTGCGACTGTTAAAGAGAAAGTTTTAGAAGTAAATATTCTACTAAATTCAAGTTATAATTTTAAATAACATACCATACAAATAATTAGCACTATTTTTAAATGAAAGTGATGGAAGTCTTTTATTATATTACTTCAAACCTCTCCAAGCGATGGTCATTTATTAGAACAAACACAACTTTCTTATTTTCTGTTTTTGTGTATGTAAGGCAATGATACCAACTGTCACAGTGATCTGAACTTAATTTTGAATAATTGATTTATGCAAGGGCTTAATATCTGTAAAAATTATCTATACAGGTTGCACTAGGCCCAGCAATACGTGTTGGTTCTAAGAATAAATTAACAAGATTATACGATTTAAACAATGAGCTAAACTTAATACTAATGGAAGAAGTTTCAAGGAGATTGATGTTAAAGTCTCCACATATTACAACAGACTTGTTCTGTTTACTAAGTTTGAGCAAAACTTCTTCCAAAATTTTTTCAAAATAGTCATAAGTAGCACATGGGGTCTGTAAACACTTACAACAATGAGGTGCTCGAGCTCGACACAAGCCATTTCTACAGTTCGCTCAACAGAGAGGCTCACAATATCCTTACGTTGTTTATATAATAATGATTTATCTGCTAATATTAAGGAGCCACCACGTAAACTTTTTCTCTATTGAAGGAACTGACCACCTGGTGATTTCTGAAATTAAACATGAAATTATAATCTTTTAGCCAATGTTCAGTAATACAAAGGATATGTATATTGTTACTATTTAAAACAATTCAACTTCCAATTCTTTGCCCATCATGCCTTGTATATTTTGATGCACCAGTGTAAACAATTTTATTACTTATTTGTGGGCTGCATTCAAAATTAATTAAACTCTTATTATTGCTAGAGATTGCCTCTATTGTCGCATTTACTAATTTAAATTAGTTGGAACTGATTCAAATTAAATGTCAAATGATTATCATGCTCAATAAAAGCAGTCTTGGTAGCCAAAAACTTGGCTGAGTTAAAAAGTAAATAATACGAGTAAGATAGCACATTTGCTACCAGTCTTAAATTATATTTGGATAGGTAATACCTATCTTTTGTCCAAAACTTTTTTATTAAATTATTTATGTCAATTAAATGAAATTTGTCATTATTATCACAATTACATGTCAAATTTAAATTATTGTTACATATTAAATTATTCATTTGTATATTTAAATTATGTCTTAGATTATTTTCCTGTGGCAATCCCTGTATGTAAGGCAGTGTGAACAAGACAATTTTGTGTACATTTAAGTCATTAAGTTGTTCAATATATCTTAATAACTGTTAGTTGTTTACACTGCCTCTTCTACCAACAAAATTATTATTGTACTATTTGGGCAAAATTTAGTAACTATAATTTTATTTAGGATGTTACTAAAAGATGCTCCAGGCATGCAGCAATTTGTAATTTTTGTCCCTTTAAAGAGTTATTTAAAGTTATGCCTAGATTTTTCCCATGTCATCGCTATACACAATTATATTATTTTGTTAATATTTGAGTCATTTTTATTTTAAGCTCCTCTGCTATGGCACTGTCATAGAGTTTTGTGGTGGTATATTGTCAGCACACACCGACTCTGAAGAAGCTGGTATTGAATGCTGACACTCACATTGATGTTTAACTAAGGAGTCAAAACGCTCCTCATTATATTTACATGTCTTTACCAGATTATCCATAGCTAGTATGTGTTCTTTTATTTCGTTTTGGGCTGATTTATATTTATTGGACACAGTTTGAAGGAGTTAGTAAGTAATAACATTTCTGATTTAAGGCACTCTACGTCAGTCTCATAACATTTTTTATGTTATCCACCTCAATTGAATACAACTTAAGTTCATATATCAATGCTTGCTTTTCTTACATAAATTAACATAATTTTTGGTATTAATCTTATTTTTTTAATTTTGTACTTTCCTTATGTATTTATTAACTTTTATATACTTCTTCAATTTGGTTTTGCTGCAATTAATCCTTACTGTGTTTCCTGAAGTGGAAGAGTCGTCACCAGTCAAATCTATTGTTGCAGGTTGCTGTAAAATTCTTGAAGTATTACATTGCACAAGCTCAGAGAACAGGCTTTGAGTCTGGGAGGCGTTATCTATATATGTTTTAAATTGTGTTATTTGCTCATAAGCCTCATTCAACTGTAACTTCAATGCAGCAATAAACCTGAGAGCTTCCTCATATTCGTTGCATTGGTCAAACTCATTAACCGTTCCCTGTAGCTGATCTTTCTTTTATAACACTTGTGTATTCTGTATGTAGCTTAACCATATCACATTTCAATTGTGTGTTTTGGCAATTATGTTAACTATTTCTTTTCATTATCATCCCTTTCCTTAGCAACAGTTCACACTGCTCCTTGACGCCTTGTTTTGGAGCGCAAGCTGGAGTTGGTTCTCCATCTGGCGCGTCTTGGCGTTGCGAGTATTCATTTTACTATTTGTATTATAATTGTACATGTATTATACATGTATTATAAATATTCTGTGTTATCTATATCGTATTATATCCCGAGCCGTTTTCTATTACTTATTATGTGACTAAAATGTGGCTGTGATCGAAATAGGCTAGAAGAACATCATCATATCAGAATTAATAAAACTGTTGTATGTTGTATCTTAACTGTTAACATTAATGTTACATGATAAACTCTTATATTTATTATTTATTAAAATATTATGTTAGGTTTACAAATCCGAAACGGTTTTTACAAACGTAAATATTATAAGTCAATTTATAATATTTACGTTTGTAAAAATCGTAAATATTATAATTACCCTCACAAATGCAAACACAAATATAACACCGATATATAAATCACTACTCCCATCCAAGACCTGTATTATATTTTTTTCCAGTACAGTTGAATTTTAAATTAACGTATATTATAAATAGCATACTGTAGATTCAATTGAGTTGAAATAATTTTGAATAAGATGAATATCATCATATTTATAAATAAAAATAAAATTAAAGTGTCTATCTGTAGTGTCGAAATAATTACCTTATACTCGTATTGAGCTGAGTGGTTTATTTGTATGCTATTGAGTATTGACACATAAATAAACATTTTTAAAATTATTGTCTGTCTGTGTGTCCGGGCTTATCTTCGGAATGGGTGAACCGATTGTACTAAAACCTTACAAATAGAAAGGAGCAACGCCAGAAATTAACAGGGCTATATTTAAAGTGAAAATTTGGAGATTTTTGAAAAACAAAAAGTTAGTATATAAATAAAGTCATATATTATTATTTATTCTAGTAGTTATAATATCATAAATAATATTTATAATTATTATTATACCGGGTATTTGTGAAACGCTCCCGAAAACGAAGACAGATGATAGTACTAAGGATACCTATGATGATGGGTCACAAAGAAATTCGATCCTGAATAATCATGAAAATACTTAAATATAAAACGTAAAGATATTGTTCTTGTTGTTACGTTTTGTGTTTTTTGTTTTGTTTTAATAATGCCTAACGCGTAGGTACGTTTATAGTGCTCGTGAATACGGCAACATGTTGTTAATGTGCCTTGGAGAATCTCATAAGGCCACGGAGGATCGGTAAGCTGTTTCATACCTAATTTTTTAAATAACTTAGTACTGAACTGATCTGAAAAGGTACATAACTGAATACATCAGAATAATAAACATACCTACATAATGGATAAAAAGCATGACTATAACCTTGTTAACATTTTATTTAAGTATTTTTTCATTAGCGGAGAATCGAACCAGTTATTTGGTTTATTTAACCTGTGAATTGAATTAAAGTGGCTACGTGGAGACAAGCACAGTGGCAAAAGGTTAAGTAGATAAGTTAGGTATTTAGACAAGTGTTGTAAATTATTAGGTATTGTGGTACCATCGCTAGTTGCGGGCCGCGAATTCGGCGTTCGCGCATACATTGACCCCTAGTCAGCTGATTGTAATTCAGTAATTCCACTGCTGGTTTTATGTTTAAGTATTTTCATGATTTTTAAATGAAATTAACGTTTTATTTAACTATACTAACACGATGGTGTGTGAATAAAGCTAATAAAACGTTGAAAAGATGATTTTTTTCATCAGGATCGATTTTATATTTCACCCATCATCAAAGATATAGTTAATACTGTCGTCTGTCTCGTTTTCGAGCGTCTCAAAATACCCTGTATAATAATTAGGTATGTAAGGTGAACGTTCTAGGCACGTAAAGTGTGAACGGCGATCGATTGATAAAGTTAACGTTGGAGGTCTCAAGCCTCAACTGCTTCATAAAGTGACCATATTGCGTGTACTAAAGTAGTAAATTTTCCCATATAACATTGCAACCTTGCTTAGAAATTTTATATATATACACTCACGCCTGTCACCCAGAGGGTAAACCCAAGTAAGACTATGGACTTCCATTTGGCACGATCCTGACACACCTCTCGCCTCCTCCACATCCATATACCTCGTACGCATACATGCTCGTCGGTTAAGGGTACTATAATTTGGCCTATTTTGAATATATCGCCAATTTGGACGATAAACTTTCGCCTAAAGCGTCGTTCGACTCTGCCGTTCACCTCTGCAACATAAATTTTATATACGTTTCGTATTTATTACACTTATATTTAATGGTAAAGGAAGAGGAAGAATATCCTTAATAGTGTTGCTCTTAAGTTCTGAGTCTAACGTTAAGAACACAGAACAAAAATGCTTGTTAAGAGAGCAATTTTCTGTTCTGAGAGAGATCCAAGAAGTTATGTTTTTTTTTTCGAGGCCAAGTAAAATTTCACAACTGTCCGATTAGGTACGTCTATCGGCCAAGAGCTTAAGGGATATTTTAATGAAAAATACGAACGGATATTCGCTTCAGGGCATAAGGACGGGATATGTCGGAATCACACGAACTTTACTCTATAATAGAATTGTCTTTCATATTCGTCGCATATCAGCTGGGCCTGGGAATCATTTTCACACACAACTGCAGGCTAGGTAGCCCATCTTTGATATATCCTCCACCAATTACTCAGGAAAAGCGCGTTGAAACACAAGACGCATCTCCCTACACGGCCTATACATCCATCTGTGCACCGAAATGTCCAGAGTAGCCTTTGCGAAGGCCAAGGGCCCAGAGATAGAGATAGGGAGACGGGTGCATCTTTATTGGATTGATTTATTGGATCTTTATGAGATGGACATTTTCTGATTAAATGTCCAGGATAATCTCAACATCGGCATGAAAATTTCATATGATTGAACTAACATTTAAGTGGGGAACGGTGCTTTTCCACAAATCGTGTTAGAGCAAACTGAGTACCAAAACATAATCCTTTGACACAGGGAAAGAAATGAAACGTTTCATGTATAAATAAACAGGTAGTGAAAAGAAAAATCTTTGTTACACAATCAGTAATAAAATGCAAATGTACTGTAGATAAGAATGCAAAGCGTTAAAATGATTATTTTGATTTATTATATCAGAAATTGTTATCAGATAAGATAAATAAAAAGCATAAATATCTTTGATTGACTGACAAAGGTTAACACATCTTAGATATTATGTCTTTTCTCTATCTATGGACGGATTAAATTCTATCTTTATATTTACATAGTACAATATTTTGTGCGTCTGTTAGTGAGAGCGTAATTTTTAAATGACTTCACATATTGGCATAATATTTTACACCTATATTTTTTATCGAGATAATGGCTTATAACTATCCTAGGATCCGATAAATAGCGTTGTAGTCAAGTTATTAATAAATTCTATTTTTATGAAATAAAATGAAACTCATTTACAATATGTGTTTGTATTGGGTAAAATAAAATTTGACCCGATAGCTCGATAGGATCCCTCTAGATCTGCTGTGGTGGAGTTATTAATAAATTTGATATTTACACTGTAAAAAATCCGGTAAGAATTCTGATTGAAAATCATCGCGCCACCTACCGGAAACGACAGAACAACTTCTTCTGGGTCAGCTGGTCAATAATAAGAATAATACGAGTATAATTTGTAGTTGTTTGCAGGTACCTCAGGACCGTATTTTATGGCTAGATATATAAATATATATGCGGAAGAGGTGATACAGCAGTGGACTTGTGACGTGCTGTAAGAATGATAGAGAATGCAATTTTTTTAAATATAAGGAATATCGGTATACACATGATCGACAATGCCACAAAAAATGAATATATAATTAGACTAAAATTTATTTTGAATTTGTTTTAAAACTACTAAATGTGTGTTAGCATAATATTATTCCAAAATGTATCTTTAATATCTACACTCTAAATGTTCTTCATGAATGACGTCTCATTTGTTTTCTTGCTTATCAATGGTAATGAAATTCAGTGAACTCAAAACTGGCTAATGTTGAGGCAAACCTTTCTAGCTTTAAAACCCGGTCGCCTCATTATGCAAAGCTAAGGGTATGTGTTGAGACTTTTAATGAAACTGGCCGATTATTACGACGAATAATGCATGAGCTGCTGACCTTAAGAGGCCAAAAAGTGAGTTATTATGTGTTTTAAATAAAAAGCAACACTTAGACTGACTTTGGTTAGGATAGTTATTCCAGGTAATAATAATGAGAAAAATATTTCTTCGACAAAGAAATAAACCTAGATATTAGGACTCTTTTGTCTGGATTGATACCATCTTTTACTTATTTCTACCACCTATCAGCAGTGCACCCACTGTTGTGTTAAAAAGATATGAGATATTGAGAGAATGAGATATGAGACATATAAATTAGATTTTAGTTCTCGGAGGTCATAGCTCACATTCTTCGTTTGAAGTTGGTTGCAGGTGTCTTTGTTTGAAGGAGCCACTTTGCACCAGATGGACTGAGACTTCGTTTGTCATACATATTATAAAAATAATTGAAAAATCAATCACTCTGTTTAATCCCATGGGTGATAGGACTCGAATAAGGAGAACACATAATATGTGATATGGAAACTAACAAATCATGGAATAACTAGCACAATAGCATGTTGATCGATTACAGGGGCGGCGTCCAAGGTGCGAAAAGTTTGCAATATCAGACTTTTTGCCGATTCCTTCGCCAATTGTGCTAAATGCTCATGTACTGTAGAAGAAGCCCAATTTTAACGAACTGCTTGAATACCCACTCCAGGTCTAGTCCGAAGTGACTACTGATTTTTTGCTCGGCTCAAGAAACAGTGCCGGGGCAAGAAATTTAAAGATGATAGCGAAGATAGATGATAAATCTAGTCGAGTTTAATCTTCCGAAGACACGGGTTTGCGTGCTTACCGCAAAAAAGAACACCTTTGTTGTGTCTCCTTAATTTTAGGGCATTCCTTTTACTGCTTCAGTCAGCATCGAAATTCTCGGCGTAGACATATCGCGTGACGTTCAGTTCCGCCGTCACTTAAAAGAGATGGCTACACTGCGCACTAAAAGGCTTGACGTGCTCTGTAGGGCGGAACAGTATTACATGCCGGAAAACCACTTGTGCGCGCAAGTTCTGCCTCACATAGAATACTTTTTATATCTTTGGGCTGGGACGCTCCAGTACCAGCTCCATACACTTAACCTGTTTATAATAATTTAAAAAATGCTTAAATTTTCAATTTTGATGTGTGTAACGTGACTCGTTATCATTACTTTATGATTACTCTCATCTTAATTTACATTCCAATTTTAAGAAAACTTTCATATTTATTTGAACGTATGCGAATATTATATTTGTTCTTAAAACAATCCTTTTATATTATTTATTTTGATTTTACTTTGTTCCAGATAGGAAACATAATTTGATGTCAAAGAAGTAAAACAACAAAAGGAACAAAAAGAAACAAAACAAAAGATAATTATTTACCGCTCTTTGATATTGTTTAGCTGTTTAACAACGAGTACAAAGACAGAACAAACATGAGGCGAAGAATTGGCGGTGGATAGCATGATAACGTTTGCCACAGCGGCTATATTAAACTCCATTCATAAGAATGACGTATAATTTCGACATACATCAGATTGAAGAAAAATTTTGACCCTGTGATTACAGATTGACTGCACGCGATTAGCAAACTCTTCGTATAACAAAACGATTATTACGCGTAATTACTGTATGTAGTGTTGATATATTTTATTTGAAAATAAGTCAAATATCTTAGTTTATACATGGTAAAGCCACGCTGCATCTATATGGTCTTTTCTATTGAGTAGGACCACGCTCTAACAACATAATACTGCTATGTACTCGTATGTTTCTTAGAAAACCGAAGACCTTTCTCACTGGAAACGAGGCATTGCAAATTAGTACTTAGCCTTAGGTGACTGCATTCTGCATTCTGCATTTTGATTATTAATTGAGGATATATGTAGATGTCTGCGGGTCACAGTATCCACTTACCATCAGATAGACTGTGTGCTCATTTGTCAACTTTATTCTATAAAATATATCAAGGTTATGTTTTTCTTTAACGTAATATTTGAGATAAAAATTAAATTAATATAATTTTTTTTTTCGAGTAGAGAGAGTAGAAAGAGATTTAACGAGTCACTCGTTTTATAATAAAGTATAAATAAAATAAGCTTTGTTAGCATAAAGTAAAGTCTACATTGGTTAGCAATTACACTTACATTACACTTGAACATAGTATAACTTGACGCTAACCATATGAGCCGTGGTAGCTCAGATGGTTAGCGCGCGCTGTAAGTTTCACAGTACGAGAGCATCCTGGGTTCGATCCCCGCCGGCACCAATGAAATTGTTAATTGCAATTTTAAGTGCTGATTTACCACGAGCTCGGCGGTGAAGGAAAACATCGTGAGGAAACCTGCATATCAGAGAAATAAGAAAAAAAAATATTTTCGAAGACATGTGAAGTTCGCCAACACGCATTGGGGCAGCGCGGCGGACATTTCCTTGCCCTAAAACCCTCTCAGAAATGAGAGGAGGCCTATGCCCAGCAGTGAGACGTATATAGGCTATAACTTTAACTTTTTTTAATATGCAAGGACGATGTACTCCAGTTGGCGAAGGAATCGAATCTGACAAAAAGAATCAAATATAATACAATAATAATATTATGTCATGTAATACTTCACCGCTTTCGACTGTCGAGCTAATTATTGAAACAGAGTTAGTCAAGAATGAGTCAGATAAGTTGTGCGGGCGAAGAATTGTAGAAATTAATAATTTATTTGATTGTATCGCAAATATAAAACACAAACATTTCGATTGCAATTTCACTCATTTAAAATTTTGCAAAGAATCAAGATTAGGAAACATAATCTAAAAGTTTCGGAGTGTGGACTGATTATTATTTAGGGGCAAGTCCCGATGGGCTTATTGGAGATGACTCTCTAATTGAAGTCAAGTGTTCTATTTCTACTTCTAATATGCCACATTTGGAGGCAATAACTAAAAAAATATCTATCTATAAATTTATAAATTTTGTTTGATACGAGAAGGACAGGTAAAAAATATCCTCTCAAATTTTAATTTAACTTTACATATAAACGAGCCAACACGACAAAATAGCTGTATAGATCTCATAGCAAGTAATCACGAAGAGGCATATGGTACAGTACACCGGCTCTATCTATCTGATCACGACACCGCGTAAATGTTAGAATTTCCAGGAAAGTGTGAAAAATTTCACAATATTGGTACGTTAAAAAGGATTTTAGTGATGAAAATATAGAAAAATTTCTATATTACATATCACAATTATCTTGGCATGAAGTCTACGCGGAATCAGTCGTAAATAAATCATTTAGTATTTTCATCAAGAACTTACATTGTATTATGAGTTATGTTTTCTACTATAAATCTAAAATAACTTCAAACAGTCGATCTCCTGCATGGATCACTAAAGGTCTGAGAAAAGCCAGTGCCATTAAAAGACAATTAAGATTTTCATATTATAAATTTAAGAAACAAGACACATTTGAAATATATAATATTTATGGAAAAACATTAAAGAAATGCATAATATGGTCAAAAAAAATTAATAGAAAACATCTTAAGCGAGCAAAAAATAAAGGAAAAGCCACTTGAATATAATAAAAGATAAAATAATAGTATGAACTCGATCAACAGCGTGAAATCAATACAAAACGACGGAAATATTATTCACAATCCTACCCAAATAGCAACTTTTTAATGACTTTTCATTAATATTAGTAATGGAAATAATTTACATGCCAAACGAACAATATCAAAAATATCAATAGATGTTAATGATAAATCAATATTCTTGACACCTACTTCAGAGCTTGAAATGATAAATATAATTAAATCATTAAATAACACCAAAACTGTGGGGTATCCATACTAATATTATCCATACTTGATATTATAAATGCGAAAGTGTGTTTGTTTGTTTGTTTGTTTGTCCTTCTTTCACGTCGCAACAGAGCGTCGGCATGGCATGATTTTTTGTATGGGGATAGTTCGGTGGCTGTAGAGTGACATAGGCTACTTTTTCCGCGGAAAACATCTCATTCCGTGGAAATTCGAATATGTTGCACAAGATTGTCCTTCTTTCACGTCGCAACAGAGCGTCGGCATGGTATGATTATTTGTATGGGGATAGTTCGGTGGCTGTAGAGTGACATAGGCTACTTTTTCAGCGGAAAACATATCATTCCGTGGGAAAATCGAATATGTTGCAAAATTAAATTCAGCTAGGTGGCGCCACCGTGATTCTACAAGACGGACGACGGTACGATGGACGAACACAGAAGGTCAGAATATCTGGATTATTATGTCTTTTACCAAAATTAAGATAAAAATGTATGGATCTGTATTTTCCACGCAGGACCGGGAAGAGAGCGATAAAAAACATAAAATTCACCAGCTGATTTTCTTCAAACGTTTTGGTGCATCGTAATTCACAGAATAGGCGATAACCTCGCAGACGATATTAAGTAATCCGTTGATGCTCTGCCTACCCCGCAAGGGTTACAGGCGTGATTATAAGTATGGATCAGAAATACTATCACCATCTGTCACGCTTTCACCCTTAACTATTACTTAACAATGGTAGAAACAGTTCTTAGTAAGCCTTATTAATAAGCCTTATTAATATTTATTGAACGGAAATGAATACAGTGCTTATATGTGGTTATGAATGAATCGGTATTACAATAAGAAAATTGTGCAAAATTATAAGAAAAATATTTTTTGAGAGTTCTTATCAACTAACGTATACATAGTTTAAATTGATTCCGCTAGATAACGTTACTAGGTTTTTAAAACGCGGTTACGAAATGTTTCCTGACATGTACTTAACTCCCGCCGTTGAGCCGCGCGTCAACTTATAGTGCATACGGTACCTATACGCTTAAATTGTTTCTATTTCGTAACTTATTCGACTACCTGCTTTCGATTTCGGTTGTTTGTTATTTGCTTTGTGATTTGGTTAGGTTGAATGGATTTATATTGGCTTTCATTTTCGGATTTGTGTATTTTCTTGGATCGGTTTTGTTGATTTGGTTGGTATTCCTTTATACATATTTAGACTCTGGCTTTGATTTTGGATTTTGTTTATTTAGAATCGTGAATTGGTTTTCGTTGTTTTAGGTTGTTTAACAATATTTCAAAGGAATATTAATAGTATAGATAGTGTATACGGTACGGTACCTATACATTTACTTCTTTTCGTTGGTTATGTTTATATTGACTACTGCTTTCGATTTCGGTTTTCTGCGATTTGTTTTGTGATTTGGTTTAAGTTAATTCGATTTTTTTGGCTATCGTTTTCGGATTCGTGTTGTGTCTTGAATTGGTTTTGTTGTTTTGATTTTAAAAAATATTTAAAAGGGATATTTATTCCTTTTAGATATTTTGGATTTGCTTTTAAAAAAAATATTTAAATGGAAATTTAATTCCTTTTAGGTATTTTAACGTTTTTTTATAAATTGGGTTTTTTCTTACTTCATAATGCCTCGCAAACGTAAGTCCAGCCTTTCAAGAGTATCTTCTCAAAGACAAGCGAAAAGGTTAGCTCGATCGCTAGAATCTTTAGAAGATGCTGAACTGAGAAGGCAAGAACAAGCAGAGCGTCAAGCTGCTTTTAGAGCATCTGAGACACCTTCTCAACGTCAGCAAAGGCGTCTTGAACAGACAGAGCGTCAGGCTGCTTTAAGAGCTTCCGAAACACCTTCTCAAAGTCAGGAAAGGCGTCTTGAACAGGCAGAGCGTCAAGCTACTTTAAGAGCTTCTGAAACACCTTCTCAAAGTCAGCGAAGGCGTCTGGAACAGGCAGAGCGTCAAGCTACTTTAAGAGCTACTGAAACACCTGCTCAAAGTCAGCAAAGGCTATTCGAACAAGCGGAACGTCAGGCCGCCTTAAGAGCCGCGGAAACACCTGGTGATACTCAACACAGACTCATTGAGCAAGCTGAACGTCAATCTACTATAAGGGCATCTGAAACACCAGAACAGACACAGGCGCGAAGAGATGCAAATGCACAGCTCCAAGCTGAACGTCGACAAAATTTTCAAAGAAACAATTGGTCGGTTTTAATGACGCAGCATTCAATTATGATCCGTTGATTGATTATAAAAATCACAGGTTAGTTGTTA
This sequence comes from Parnassius orleans, assembly GCA_029286625.1. Lineage (NCBI taxonomy): Eukaryota > Metazoa > Arthropoda > Insecta > Lepidoptera > Papilionidae > Parnassius > Parnassius orleans. Next base: position 44,995 of record JAGSMP010001534.1, read on the forward strand.
TCGGACTGATGGACAAGGCGTGTCGATTTTGCAGCGCTTTAAAATGGAAAGATGAGATCGCAGGCATGTGCTGTTCTAATGGCAAAGTGTCTCTTCCGTTACTTGGGGAACCAGAAGAACCTTTAAAACTCTCTTTTATATGATGCTAATGAGTCACGGCGCTTTTAAACAGGATCCGGAAATATAACTCATGCTTTCAAATGACGTCCTTCGAGTTGACCGGGAAATAATAATGCCGGGATTTTCGCCTACATTTACGGTGCAAGGGCAAATTTATCATGGAATAGGTTCACTTTTTCCAGCTGAAAACGAACAGCATAAATTTTACAAGTATATTTTATGGGTGACGAAGAAATTGAGGTAGACCGTCGCTGCCAATTTATCCAGGAGTTGAGACAGACACAGTGTACAAAATTCAAAGATTCTTGCATGAACGTAACATTTTAGTCAAAACATTTAAAACTGCTTTAGAAAACCTACCTGAAGAGGATTATAAAGTCGTCATTCACGCAGATCGGACCCCTCGAGGAGAGCATGCAAGGCTATAGCATGAAAGGCGCTAAAATGCACCTTTGATAAACGAAATAGCAGCCGTAATTAGTGGTGATCAATTCTTCACGAGACATTGTCTTGCGAGCACGTGATGATACGTTGCAACGGGTAGCCGATACACACAAGTTTTATGACGCTCTGCAATACCCATTGATTTATTGCAAAGGACAAGAGGGTTATCATTTTCAAATTTCACTCATTAACCCGGTCACAAAAGAGCCTACCCGAACAAAAAGTATCATGTATGGATTTTTATGCGTATCATATGATGTTGCGAGAAAATGATTTTAACCTCTTAGCCGGTGTAGACAATTATTTCATCAATTTTGGTAGACATGTATGTGAAAGTAGAAAGTGAACGTCTCCGTTATAAATCTTTAAATCAAAAAACTGCGCGTTGAGAATTATATACATTTACAAGATGCAGTTTCTAGCGACGCCAATGTAAACCCCAGAGATTTATGTAAAATGGTAATTCTGCCCTCATCATTCGTTAACAGTCCCGCTACCTACATGAGTACACACAAGACGCATTCGCCTATGTACGAACTTACGGAAGACCTGATCTTTTGTTACTTTACTTGCAATCCCACATGGAAAGAAATAACCGAGGAGCTAATGCCGGGCCAAAAAGTACTGACAGACACGATTTAGTTGCTAGAGTATTTAGATTAAAAGTACAAAATTAATGTATGTAATTAACAAAGGAAAATTTTCGAAGAGGTGCAGTGCTTCATGTATTCAATTGAATGGCAAAAAAGAGGATTACCGCATGCCCACATTCTAATATGGCTTAAAGAGAAGTTGCGACCCAGCCAAATAGACGACATAATAAGCGCCGAGATTCCGGATCCTGAGCAAGATAAAGAATTGTGTGATACCATCGTTCGAAATATGATTCACGGTCCATGTGGAGCACGAAATTCAATATCGCCATGTATGAAAGAAGGAAAATGTACAAAGGAATTCCCTAAACAGCTATTAAAAGAAACAGTGCACAATGACAATGGCTACCCTTTATACAGACGCAGAGCTCCCGAAGATGGTGGCAAGAAAGTTACAATCAAATCTCGCTCTGGAGCGTTCGAAACCTTAGATAACAGCTGGATTGTCCCGTATTTGCCCATTCTATGTAAAATGTTTAATGCCCACATTAATGTAGAAGCATGTAACTCTTTCCGCGCAATCAAGTATATCTGTAAGTACAGTAATAAAGGAAGCGACCAAGCAATATTTAATCTCAGGAGTGAAGGTGAGGCAAATCCCGTTAATGAAGTACAGACCTTTCAAGCAGGGCGTTATGTCAGCAGTAACGAGGCAGCGTGGCGTCTCCTTAGCTTCCCTTTACACGAAAGGCACCCAACAGTTACTCACCTTGCTGTGCACTTAGAAAATGGAGAGCGTATATTTCACCGAAAGAAATTTTCAGGAAAGAATTGCATCACCACCAAAACTACACTAACAGCCTTCTTTCAACTTTGTCAAACCGACCCTTTGCAAAAACGTTGTTATATTCTGAAGTCCCCGCTATTATACTTGGAACACATCTAGGAAGGGTGGAAACGCCGTATTCAAGGCGCGCCTGTTGCAAATTGGCCCGGTGTAAAGTCATCAGATGCCCTTGGTCGTGTGTATACCGTCCATGTAACTAATTTTGAATGTTTCTGTTTCCGATTGCTGCTACCATGTTTGGGGTCCTACAGGATATAAAGACCTTAAAACTGTCAACGGTCAGGAATGCGCAACTTATAGAAGCATGTGAAACTCTGCATCTTTTAGAAAACGATAATCACTGGGATGAAACCATGGAGGAAGCTGTGCAGTGCCAGTCACCAGCCAAAATTAGGGATCTTTATGCAACTTTCATATCATCTTGCGGGCTATCTAATGCACATAAATTGTGGGACATATATAAAGAGTACATGGCGGAAGATATTTTGCGAAGGTTACAGCAGACACACGCGAACATGACATACAATGAACACATTTATAATGTATTATATGAAGATAAAGTAATGGCAATGGTAGGCAAAAATTAAGCGATTTTGGAATGATAAGCCCTCAGCAAACAACCGAAAATGAACTAAGTGATGAAATTATACGTGAAACAAACTATGATATACCAGCTTTGCAGCAGCAAGTAGCCGAATTTGTACGCCGCTTGCTTCCCGAACAAAACGAGTTTTGACAAAGTATTAGGACAAATTGAATCTGGAAATGGTGCACTTTTCTTTTAGATGCCCCTGAAGGAAGTAGGAAGACATTTTGTTAAATTTATTATTAGCGCAAGTACGGAAAGATAAAAACATTGCTAAGCGGGGCTGCACTGCACATTCTGTTTTAAAACTCCTCTAAATCTAGCCCAGGAAGAATCGCCGATCTGCAACTTTAGCAAAATAGTGCACTTGAGTTTGTTTTTCATTTTGTGACGTAACTAAGGAAATGTCAGCTAGTACGCATTTACCGTAATTGCCTCTTAGCCCAATTTACACTGCCAGAAGGCCCAATTTACACTGCCGCGGAACAAAAGGTCAGGTGTCTTCCGTGGAATTCTCGAAATTCCACGGAAGACGCCTGACTTCTTTATCATATCTAGTTTGC
>JAGSMP010001535.1:0-49521 GCA_029286625.1 Parnassius orleans
TTCATTTTGTGACGTAACTAAGGAAATGTCAGCTAGTACGCATTTACCGTAATTGCCTCTTAGCCCAATTTACACTGCCAGAAGGCCCAATTTACACTGCCGCGGAACAAAAGGTCAGGTGTCTTCCGTGGAATTCTCGAAATTCCACGGAAGACGCCTGACTTCTTTATCATATCTAGTTTGCACGTTACGCAATTAACATAAAATTAATTTTACTATGTACAATTTCGTTACAAAAATTCGCTTCCATTCCGTTCCGCCGCAATGTAAATTGAGCTTTAGCCTCTTACGACAAATGAATATATTGAAAATGTATTTTGTTAAATTTCTACTGTTTCGGTCTGCACTCTATCCTCTGATTTCAAAATTTATTATATAAACCTCTCCGATTGTGTACACAGTCTCAGGCGAGGTCGTTCATCTTATACCGTTCATTTCTGAGTTATCTCAAAAAATCGATAAAGGTATGCAAATATATGAGGTATTTACTACGATTTTAGCAGCTCCTTCTACAAAGCAAACTATTCCATACTTATTAAGAAGTTCAAGCGTTCGGTCTGGAAGGCAATCTCTACTGAAATGGTTTGAATCATATATTGAGATGTCCTCAAAATGTAAACATTGATGGCTACGAATCAGATGTATTTTACTATGATAGCGGTGTACCCCAAGGTCTCACTTGGGACCGCTCCTCTTTAGTTTTTATTAACGACATCAAATCATATTGTAATAATTCTGTGTTCACTGATGATTCACGGATCTTCAATCATCAGCGCTGTAGGTTATCCTGCGGCATTACGCGTTACGTTACGAGTCATAACCTTTTCACTGGCTCGATACATGCATTATGTAACTGTCTTTTCTGAACATCTTATGTATATAGTACCAGTGAATGTATGTCTTTCTTTTTATATAAGAGGGGGCAACGAGCGCCCTTTTTTCCAGATTATCCCCAGGACTAATAATGTTCTGTCTTTCGACTACAACTAACCGAGTAGACAGTCGATACGTCGGAACGGACAAAATAACGAGGTATTTATCACCATTCGTATAATAGGAGTCACTTTTTCTGCTTAACACTAACTGGGTTGGTACCAATCGTAGTTGGTGCCAACCTCGTAAGAAATGGATATAAATAGGCTGTAAAGGCATTTCACATGTGACATCAAGAGTGACATGTATCGACCGCCAGTGAGGTGGACAATCAGAATCCTAGAAAGAGACAACTACTGGCCGTACATTCGCTTTATCTCTCTCGCACTTTTCGGTCTGTATTCACTTATACGGAACGCACAGTCCATTCTCTCAATGTCTATGGTTATAAGAAAGAAAGATACGTAGACTTAGAAAAGATAATATGTGCGTGAGTTAGTGTTGCCAGGTATCGATTTTCAGCGATCTGGTGAAACGTCTCGATTCACAATTGATCGTGACGCCAAATGTCCGATTTTACTTTAATCGTTAATTTTGACAACAAAAATAATTAGGTAGTACATTTGTAAGATGCTACTACATTAAAATATTTCTGCTTTGACAATTTCATTTTATCACCAAACTCGGACTAAATAATCAACGTAAAAGTTATAAACTTCACGCGTATATTATTGGCAAAGAAATGGGTTACAAGGAAACTCTTTTTGTAGCTATTGTAGCTGTTCCGATTTAAAATCAAATTGCCGATTATTTTTACCTTCCGCCCTGAAATTTGACACAATAAATCTGAACTAGCGTGAGTGCATGTCAAGAAGTTTAGAAGTTGACCGTCTTCTTGACATTGAATCAATTTTTCTGTTACTTGAATGCAACGCTCCGTCTTTTTTTGTTTGTTGATCTGAGTGTGGTATTAAAAGAAATGCATTTACTCAATGCACTTCATCTATCAACTAAACGAAATTAAAATGATGGTACAAATAGCACTAAAATGGCGACGCCGTCAAAATTTTCCCGCGTTCCTGCATCTGACATTGGCAGCTCGTTAAAGCGTTCGAAAACGTGCGCCTGTGTGATGTTTTGTGGTTGATCAGATTCGGGCTCCTCTAAAGTTGGAGTGAAGTCTGTGTAATCTGACGATGTCGACGGTAGAGTTCGGCCTGCTGGAAAGGGAAGTGTTTCGTATGATTTTTATATAAATATTTAAGTATTAACAGGTACTCACAGATACAAACAGTAAGGTACAAGAAGTAGGTACGATTAAAAGTAACACTTTCACTACTATAATTAATTAATTGACATAATACATTTAAGATGATAAATTTTGAAATGGGGAGGAAAGGTTCTCGAGTGGCAGCCTCGTACCGGTGGGCGAAGTGTAGCGCGACCCCGTCATTAGATGGAGGACGACCTGTAAGACATGCTGGAAGTCGATGGATGCAAGTGGCTTAGATCGTGCTTTGTGGCATTCCTTTGGGGAGGCCTATGTTCAGCAGTGGACTTGTGAAGGGCTGTAATGAATAAATGAATGAAATACGCTTGATGTACCTATTCCGTGTAGTAGCGACATAGAAGAATCCACTAATCTATTCCATATTATTATCCCGTGATTGTAGTAAAAGACGACACAAAGAGACACTGGAACCGGAGATGTACAGCAGCATCTTCCTGTTAGCAACTCAATAATATGTAATAAAAACTGCGTTTGCCAACCCGCCAAGCGTGGTAATTATGACAAATGAATATTCCCATATCAGGCAAACTATCGTGGAGACCTATATTCAGCAGTGAACTTACTGGTCTTGAATAATGATGATGAAAACATTTCAGGTCTCAGTGCTATATAACAGAATTAAAGGGGTCAAATGATTAACATTTTTAAATAACCCTTCTTCATCGCGGTACTCAAGGAATATACGTGCGTTTTACATATTTGCACCCACATCCACACCCCATCCACACGCACGCACACACACACACACACACACACACACACACACACACACACACACACACACTTTTATAGTGTGCAAATAAATGTATATTATTATTATAAGGGGTATATTAAACATTAGAATACCTTTCAATAAGTATTGTCACACCGATGGATGTCATCATGATCAATGTGTGTTATTTTAGTTTTTAAACTGTAATATTATTGAATGTTATTATTTATGTTTGATATTATTTGTTTCCAGGTGCACGAGTACACGTATCCGCAAGTAGGGCCGGGGGGCGTTATTAGTTCAGAGAAATCCTCGCCCAACACGAAACCACCGCTGCTGAAGAGGGATTCAGGTGAATTTATAACTAGACTTCACTCTCTGCCTGACAGCCTCCTTGGTGTAGCGGTCGTAAACGCGATTGCTGATCATGAGGTCCCGGGTTCGAATCCTCGGTCGGTCCAAAATCAGTTATTGGGTTTTCTGTCAAGACATTCTCAGAAAGTTGGTGGTGTCTCACCCCCGTGCCTCGGAAAGCACGTAAAGCCGTTGTTCCTGCGCCTGATCTCTCTCCGGTCGTGTCGTGTTACCGTCCCATCGGACTATGAGAGTGAGGCAATAGAGAGTGCACCTGTGCTTGCGTATACACTTGGACACTATAATCCTGTCCTGCGTTGATGGCTAGTCTCCGTTGAGACTTCCGTGACCGAAATTCGGCCTGGAGGACATTATTATAACTAGACTTCAACGACGCATCTTTAGTACCGTTAGCATCGTCGCTACGTTCGTTGTATATTCGACTTCTTTAAGCTCGCAGGCGTTTTCTAATATTCAATTATATACAATATTAAAATTTATAAAAAAAAAAACTAAAACTAGTAATTTAATTATCAAACAGTCCTACTCACGCGGTATCGTGCCAAGAACCCTGGCTGCGTTTCCCCGCTGAATGGCTATACTTAGCCTTTGAGCGAGAAAAGCCAGCCCTCTTATCACCAGCAGCAACGACCAGCCGCGGATGGAGTTCCTTAAGAACTTCACCGCACGTGGGCCCCACGGACCGATAGTCTCTACAGCAAATGGCACAAATATGTAGTCATCTCTCAGAGACTCATATTTGCGCCACTTACTCAGTTCAGCTGCCTCTGATGCCGCCCGGCTCTAAACGAGTACCCCTGAGATGAGAGGCCGCCAAAGTGTCTACGCAATTATATTTAATGTGAGTATTATGTGAAATTGTAAATATATTAACAGACTAACGTGGTAGAGCCACGTTGCAGCTATATTATGGTTGTAGCACGAATAGATCAGCTCGACCGGAGAAGGACCACGCTCTCACAGAATATCAGCGTGAAATAGCAGCTTAATGCTAAGTAATATAATGTAAGATGGTAAGTGGTTGTTGTGACCCAGACATCTACATCTATCCTCAATAAAGAATCAAAATGCAGATGCGTTGTCACCCCTAAGGACTAAGATGGAATGCCTCGTTTCCAGTAAAATGGGTTTCCGGTTCTCTACACTCACATGAAACACAGCAGCATTGAACTGCTATTTTACGCTGGTATTCTGTGAGAGCGTGGTCCTTCCCCGGTCGAGTGGGACCCATTCGTGCTACAACCATAATATAGTTGCAGCGTGGCTTACCACCTATAAAACACCGGACATGGAACTCTTCAGTTCTATGAACATAAGCCTCCCCCAAAGATTGTCTCGTAGAGAATCACCTCATATTGCCGAAGCTTGGCAGGCGGGTTGGCAACCGCAGTTTTTTTATAATTTTGAAATGTTATCAAGAAGATGCTGCTTCCGCATCTTCTGTTTTTAACCCACGAAGCAAAAAGAGAGGTGTTATAAGTTTCACCGCTATGTGTGTCTGTCTGGTCTGTCTGTGGCACCGTAGCTCTTAAACGGATGAACCGATTTGGGTGCGGTTTTTTATTTATTTAAAAGCAGGTTTTCTAGCGGTGGTTCTTTGACGTGTTGTATCAAAATCGGTTCAGCCGTTTCAAGGTTACGTGGTAGAGCCATGCTGCAGCTATATTAGTAGTATAGTTGTAGTACGAATGGGTCGGCTCGACCGGGAAGGACCACGCTCTCACAGAATACCAGCGTAAAATAGCAGCTTAACACTGCTGTGTTTCGTATGGTGAGTGTAGAGAACCGGAGACCCTTTTACTGGAAAAGAGCATTCCATCTTAGTCCTCACGGGTGACAACGCATCTGCATTTTGATTCTTTTGAAGATAGATGTAGATGTCCATGGGTCACAGCAACCACTTACCATCAGTTGGACTGTGTGCTCGTTTGGCACCCTATCCTATAAAAAAAAAAAAAAAAAAAAAGGTGCTGTTTTGTTTCGGGGTTTTAATTTTAAATTTAAGTTATAGTTTCACTCTGTCGCCTCTTACGAATCCCACGGGACGATATAGAATAGCGGATATTCTTGCACCGCTCCTACATAACCGTATAGCGATTTTTCTGGCATTTCCTGTTGCTTTTTATTTTTTTATTTTCATTTTATTTTTATTTAATTTTAGTAAAAAAATATTTCTTTTCGCAGTGTATGCTGTACCACTGTATGTCGGACGCAGAAGGAGAGTTTGCGATGCATCCTGCGCGTGCAATAAACCAGACGAAGCTTACGCTAAAAGGTAATGTTTTAATGAAAAAGCGTCGATTCCAGTCTGTTATTTGGTAATACGAAATTGGTCCACTTTGGACAGGATTAGCTTATTCGGACAAATTTCAATGGGTAGTTTCCATTCTGATGGCTCAGTAGTGCAGTGGCTTAGCGTTTGGTTGCGGCACTGCGAGTCGTGGGTTTGAATCCTGCACGGAACAATGTTTTTATGGCCAACAAATAATTCTTCCTGGTCTGGATGTGTGTCCTCGTACAATTTATGTATATAAAGAGGCTCCATGATACAGAAGAAAATTCTGCTCTGGGGTAATGTATTTTTAATAGAAAAAGGATGACAAGCAAGTACACAGTCCACCTGATGGTAGTTTAGTTTAGTTTACGACGGGCTGTTTTCCGCAACTCCACGTCCAAGTGCGTATTTTGCGTGTTGGCAGGAATAATGTAATTATTCGAGCCATGAGATCTCCCCGAAGAAGTTCAACAGTCCTTTGATGTTGCGTGCAACTGCGGGGAGTGATCCTGGCGTGCCGAGATGTTTAACCCTGTATGTAGCGACCTCCGGACATTTCAGCAACACGTGGGCCGCCGTTTCTTCCTCCCCCATACATGCCCTGCACAGGGGACTATCCGTAACACCTATGGTAAATAAATGTTTGTTAAGGGTGCCGTGTCCTGTGATAGCACTTGTTACTATCCTGATCTGCGGCTTGTTCAGTCTCATTAGAACTTTGGTTGCGACTGTTTATTTCAGGCACGTCTTCCTAGCTTGTCTGCAGTCTACTAGATTTTCCAAAGCTGAGGGTGTTGATTAGTGAAGTTTCACGTACCAGTGAACGAACGTTACCAAAGGGATTGGTATGATTGGTTCCGGCCCTATAGTGGCTAGAGCCGATTCTCTTCTGGCCAGTTCGTCTGCTGCATCGTTGCCTCTGGATCCACTGTGTCGCTTTATCCATTGCAGAATCACATTATTGTTTTTACATACCTCATTTAATCGTTGATGGCATTCATATATTAGTCCCGAGTTCACCACATTGCAACTCAGAGCTTGTAGTACCGCTCTACTGTCGGTCAGTATTCTGGTGGAGAAGTCATTAACATTCTTAGCATCTATTGTTTTGGCCGCTTGACCTGATGGTAAGTAAATGCTCTGGCTAAAAGACGTCTAATCTAGCCTTGATTAAGAATCAAAATACTGATACGTTATAATGTAAGGACTAAGATGGAATGCTTTGTTTCTATTATAAAGCTAGAATTAAGCTGCTATTTTAAGGTGGTTTGCCATTTGACGATTGATAACCATGTTGTAGCGGTGTGGGAATATAAAGGGTTATAAAGGGTAATAATGCATTATTTTAACTGATTTTACTGCGCACGCACACATTCGTAATGGTCGATTAGTAAGCAAAAAGGTGTGTAATTTCAAATAAAAGTAGAAGCTTTATTTACTCGTATTTTCAAAAAACTGCAATAATGGTATATTTATATATTTGAACTTAAGTTTAAAATTTGGCTACTCTTTGAAAAATACCCCTGTGTACAACCCCATATGGTCCTATGGGTGTCGTAATAGGCGACATAAGTAAATAAACCAGGAGATGGACAGCAGGAGCGTCTTCCTAATAACAACTATAAAATAAAAAAACTGCAGCTGCAAACCAGCCTGCCAAAAGTGGCAACTATGGCGAATATTCTCTCTATGAAGCAATCTAAGGGAATGGTTAGGCTGTAAAGGTGAGTTGACGATTGCGGTACATAAGAATGTTTATGATGGACAGATGGATCGGTGTAACGCTGCTGAGCCTGCTGGTGCCGTGCCTGTGGTGCTACCTGCCGCTGCGCTGCGCGCACCGCGGCGCGCGCGCGCTGGGCCTCGCCGGCGGACACCACGCGCCGCACCGGAACTAGCCGGTGATGCTGCTTCCGACCAATGTGGCAGGCGGATGTAGTGAATACAGTGGTGACCAACGGACTTCTTGTTGTCACCGTGGACGGTGCCCAGGAAGTTTAGCGGGACATAGTGAAACGGCTATAAGGGAGATTGTGAAATACGGTGATACAAACGGACTGCTGCCTGCAGTAAACATTGTCATGTGTAGAATACAACAGTGATAAAAAATCAACTGTTGCGAACATGTGAAGCTTGCAATGTGTGTGCGATACAGAGATAATAACTCGCCGGCTTATACTGGTTTGCAAGGTACAGTGAATATAGTGAAGGTAAAAATTACTCCTTATAGTACATAAGTATTAGAGGAGATTGTGAAAACACAATGATGGCAATATGATCTGCAGCTTGCAGCTGTGAATACGAGAGGAGGAAGAGAAAGAGGGAGGATATAATTTGTGAAACATAGTAAATACAAGAACTAGACTGGTGCTTGTATAAAAAAAGAGAAGTGGATACGGTCGAGCACGTTGTGTGAAATTGTAAAATATGGAAATTATTAAACCAATTGTTGTTAACATGAACAGAGAAGGAGGATGTTGTGATAAATCTCCTACTAGTACACAACATTGGTAATGGAGAAGGTGATGTGAGCGAAATAGTGGTTGAAAACTGAAGTGAATTATCGTGGGGAACATAGTTACGATGAGTCGTCTATGTTGTGGAGAATATGGACAGCCGGCGAGTTCATGTATTAACGAAGCACTGTATACTATATATGTATAGTGAAATGGGTTGTGATGAATCATTAGACCCTCAGTATAGTTTCAGTACAATGTGTTGATGAAGAAACCAAGAAGTAGATAGATTTGACCTGAAAAGCAAGTCGTTTTGGAACATTGAATTGCTCATAGCATTGTTTAGAAAAGGGGAAAGTAATGCATGTACGTTATTCATGTATGTTATTTATAAAAAATGTCCTGGCACAAATACACTCAATTAATACACTGCCATGTTTATTTACAAATTCGCACAAAGTGTGAGCGTCGTTATAACGAGATTAATAATCAATATGTATAGTTAAATGTAATGTTGAATTCTTCTTAAAATTTAGTGGCCGATGTAGACACAATACTTACGTACCACTGTGAACCCTACATTTTTTTGAATTCCAAAAAAGAGTCATATAAAATAGTCTTCCATGAAAATAAGATAATAAGCAAGAGATTCTTCAATGGCTTGAATTGTCGAGCCTCAAGCCTCTCTTGATCATCCTAACTAGAAATAGATGGTAATGCTTCTGAGAATGGTAATTTGACAAAATGGACTATTAAATATGAACCTCTAATAAACTATATATTTATTAATAAATAATAGAAAACATGGTGATTATAAAGAAGCCAAGTATTGCTAAATGCTTCTGGAAGATTCTAAAGACATGGGGGTTAAATTTATAAACATGTGGTGGCAAGAGATATCTGCTATCCCATTTTTACCCTAGAGTCAGCAGAAACTACAGGACATGGGCTATTTGTACTATGTGTATAGTTATAGACAAATGTTTATAATTGAGCAATATTATTAAAACCCAGCTATTGGAATGATAAATATACTTTGAATTCCTGAAAAGGAGGTCTGCAGAAGCTAAAAGCTCTGCAATAAATAAAGCCAGAGATGATTTTAATATTATAGATAAAGATTTATTTTAAAGTTTAAATAGAAAACAGCCAGTTATCCTCGAATTAAGTGTAAAGATCTTGCATCTTTTTGAAATGCATAGAGTAGTTTGCAGACCAATACTTTTTTAAAGTATAGATATGTAATAGCGTTCGGAAATTGATGTCCAAAGATGTGCTGATTGGCGCATTTTGTTTTGAAATTAATTGATGTTTTAAACATTTTGAAAACTTCATATGTACTTATATGTTTCATATCTATACTTTTTAAGCATTGGCATATACAATGTACAATGTACTCTTTGAGAAATGTGAAGTTTGATGCTAACACATTAAAAATGTGAATTGATTGTAATTGAGAGTTGCCAGCATTAATGCTGCAATGGACTTAAATTAATTTGGCAGTATGAAGATGTGTAACTGTGGACAACAGTAGAAATGTTTAGCTAGTAGCATAAGTTTGGTATAACAACACTTTTATTTATTTCTTTGTACCAGTATTAAAATATTTATTAATATTACATAATGTTATTGTTAGTGAAATGTTGCCGTGTATGTGCAAATGGTCAAAATGTCTATGTGTGCTAATGTTAACAGTGAAATCAAACTATCAATTCGCCATGCAAATAAAGAGCATGCTCGTTACATGTGTAAAACTTTATATTATATTGATAATTGTGCCATAACTAGTAACGTCGTTTTAACATTCATTTACACGTCTTTCTATAAGTCTTCCGCGGCTTATGAAGTTATTATGTGATTTGGGGGACACTTTGATACACTTTTAACTTTCATTTTGGACTCTGCAATACTTTGTAATTAACACTGTTTCAAATTATGCTATAGTGTTTATTTTAATATTTCAGCATGTTTCTCGTATTATATATCCAAAAGCTAATAAATGATTGTTTATTTAATCGTACAGAGGCTTCTGTGACAAAGTGTCCAACACATTAGGTTGTCTAAAATTGTTACATTTGATGTTGGGTATGTTTGGTTGTTTTCTGTGAATTTTATGAATTATTATTGATGTAGATTCCAAATTATATATAAGGTTAACATATCTCATTAATGTTGTTTAATAACTAAGCTTCTATCATTCATTCAATGTGTCGACTCGGAACGTTGACGAAGATGAAGTTTTAACTGTAATATAACTTTATATTAGTTTTTATTCCATTTGCACTACAATGAATGATTTTAATGCCTAAGTAAATGATTATTCGAGTTACATGTGCTGTGCTGTATGGAAGATGTCTTTTCCATTGGGTTATATTGAGATTGTGTTAGGAGCTATAGGTAGTATACGGGTTGTAGGTTACCTAGAAACTTGTCACTTTTTTCACCGTTGTAATTTAAATATTTAAAATAGTACATTTCATAGGAGATAGTGGAACGCGTTGTATAAAATGTTTGTGCACACGGAAGTTGTGATGTCACTTGGAACATAAAATTTAATTATTTACTTATTAAATATAAATTGATATGTTATACAGAAATTAATGTTTAAATGTGAAAAGTAATTATTTATAATATTTAATGTTAAAAGGAATTCATTCGTAATTTGTATTTTCCATCACGTAAATTGTAAATCTTGGACAGTTTTCCCTTCCAACAGTTGTGCACTCGTACAGTTTTGTTGATAAAACCGACCAAAAGTTTATCTATAAGTAAGATACCAACGGAACTGTTTTCGGTGCTACGAGGATACTTCACACACTATATAAATTAAAACACAAAGTAATATATAAATGATATTGGAAAACAAAATATAAAATCCTTGATGTTTTTATAAGATAACGGGCTCACTTATGGAAACTTCTGTGGATTTTGTGTTTTGCATGTTTGCGCTGTTGATTCCTATCGTTGGATCTACATCGCAAATTATGTCAGGAGCGATAACAGAGTAAAGAAACGTTTTCTACGTCCGAGTTGTCGGTTTTCTATGTGAATTATCTCTTAATTGTTACCGAAAACCTTTTCGTCGAGAATTGTTACACCTTTAACCAAAATAATAAAGAAATTTAAAACTATCGATAGGTCAGTGTAATAAGTGTTTTAATTTTATTAACTATAAGAAATTGTATTTTAACTTTTTTAAATATTGAAAAATCTTAATCCTGTCTAAATATGTTCTATTCCGTTTTTAAATATGTGAAATCTAGAAATATAAAGAGACTATTATTTACTGTAGGAAATTTAAATCTACATAAACTAAAGTTATCAATGTTTAGTGTTGTATTATAAATATATATATGCAGTGAGAACACATCACAATTTGAACACGAACCAAAGTTTAACCATCGCAATGTGCAATAGTTTGAAAGGTGAAATGCTGACACCCAATATGGTTGTTTTATGTAATTAAAAGATAAATGTATTGAAATATAAAAATAAATAATTGTACTTGAGTTTGTTTTTCATTTTGTGACGTAACTAAGGGAAATGTCAGCTAGTACGCATTTACCGTAATTGCCTCTTAGGCCCAATTTACACTGCCGCAGAAGGCCCAATTTACACTGCCGCGGAACAAAAAAGCCAAAAAAAAGTCGGGCGTCTTCAAAAAACGTTAACGCGATTGCTGATCATGATGAGGTCCCGGATTCGAAACCTGGGTTGGTCCAAAATCAGTTATTGGGTTTTTTGTCAAGACATTCTCAGGAAGTTGGCGGTGTCTCACCCCCGTGCCTCGGAAAGCACGTAAAGCCGTTGTTCTTTTATCATATCTAGTTTGCACGTTACGCAATTAACATAAAAATCATTTTACTATGTACAATTTCGTTACAAAAATTCGCTTCCATTCCGTTCCGCCGCAATGTAAATTGAGCTTTAGCCTCTTACGACAAATGAATATATTGAAAATGTATTTTGTTAAATTTCTACTGTTTCGGTCTGCACTCTATCCTCTGATTTCAAAATTTATTATATAAACCTCTCCGATTGTGTACACAGTCTCAGGCGAGGTCGTTCATCTTATACCGTTCATTTCTGAGTTATCTCAAAAAATCGATAAAGGTATGCAAATATATGAGGTATTTACTACGATTTTAGCAGCTCCTTCTACTAAGCAAACCATTCCATACGTATTAAGAAGTTCGAAGCGTTCGGTCTGGAAGGCAATCTCTAGTGAAATGGTTTGAATCATATATTGAGATGTCCTCAAAATGTAAACATTTATGGCTACGAATCAGATGTATTTTACTATGAAAGCGGTGTTCCCCAAGGGTCTCACTTGGGACCGCTCCTCTTTCTAGTTTTTATTAACGACATCAAATCATATTGTAACAATTCTGTGTTCACTGATGATTCACGGATCTTCAATCATCAGCGCTGTAGGTTATACTGCGGCATTACGCGTTACGTTACGAGTCATAACCTTTTCACTGGCTCGATACACATGCATTATGTGTAACTGTCTTTTTTGAACATGTGATGTGTATAGTACCAGTGAATCTATGTCTTTCTTTTTTATATAAGAGGGGGGAAACGAGCGCCCTTTTTTGCCAGATTATCCCCCAGGACTAATAATGTTCTGTCTTTCGACTACAACTAACCGAGTAGACAGTCGATACTTCGGAACGGACAAAATAACTTGAGGTATTTATCACCATTCGTATAATAGGAGTCATGTTTTCTGCTTAAGACTAACTGGGTTGGTACCAATCGTAGTTGGTGCCAACCTCATAAGACAATGGATATAAATAGGCTGTAAAGGCATTTCACATATGACATCAAGAGTGACATGTATCAGAGTCTTTAAAAGACGTTGGTTACAGTTATCTTTAAATTGTTTTGCGAATTTTGGCATAGTCAACGACAAAAGAACAAATAGCTCGTGAACTATAAAATTGTTTTGGTAGCGCTTTGCCTTTGGGGTCGTTATAAAGAAGAGTATTAAAAATAAATCTCATTATAAAAATATTTTTTTTATTTTGCAATATATAAAGACTATTAAATTATATAAAATTAAAAAACTATTTACAATTAATCGTAGTTAAAGCTATAAAAACAAAATGGCGTATTAAATAATAAAAACTATACATATTTTCATGGAAAGGAATTAGACCCATACTACAACCTCCGACTAAAACAGAAAGAAAGGTAGAGCGCTGCGTACATTTCAAGTAATGCAAAAAAAAAGTCACGCGCATTTAAGATCGTTTGCAACCAACAATATTATTATAGAGAGAATGAACTGAGCGTTAGTCTCACAAAAGTGCCCATTCTCTAGAAAGAGACAAAGTGACTGCGCGGCCAATACCTGTCTCTTTCCTGTAAGCCTATAAACGATACACTCCCGACCGCCAGTGACGTGGACCAATCAGAATCCTAGAAAGAGACAACTACTGGCCGCACATTCGCTTTGGCTCTCTCGCACTTTTAGGTCTGTATTCACTGCACAACTAAATACGGAACGCACAGTCTATTCTCTCTATGTCTATGGTTATAAGAAAGAAAGATACGTAGACTGAGAAAAAGATAATATGTGCGTGAGTCAGTGTTGCCAGGTATCCCGATTTTCAGCGATCTGGTGAAACGTCTCGATTCACAATTGATCGTGACGTCAAATGTCCGATTTTACTTTAATCGTTAATTTTGACAACAAAAATAATTATACTACCTAATTACCATTTGTAAGAAACTACTACATTAAAATATTTCTGCTTTGACAATTTCATTTTATCACCAAACTCGGACTAAATAATCAACGTAAAAGTTATAAACTTCACGCGTATATTATTGGCAAAGAAATGGGTTACAAGGAAACTTTTTTTTAGCTATTGTAGCTGTTCCAATTTAAAAACCAAATTGCCGATTATTTTTACCTTTCGCCCCGAAATTTGACACAATAAATCTGAACTAGCGTGAGTGCATGTCAAGAAGTTTAGAAGTTGACCATCTTCTTGACAAAATCAATTTTTCTGTTACTTGAATGCAACGCTCCGTCTTTTTTTGTTTGTTGATCTGAGTGTGGTATTAAAAGAAATGCATTTACTCAATGCACTTCATCAATCAACTAAACGAAATTAAAAATGATGGTACAAATAGCACTAAAATGGCGACGCTGTCAAATTTTTCCCGCGTTCCTGCATCTGACATTGGCAGCTCGTTAAGGCGTTCGAAAACGTGCGCCTGTGTGATGTTTTGTGGTTGATCAGATTCGGGCTCCTCTAAAGTTGGAGTGAAGTCTGTGTAATCTGACGATGTCGACGGTAGAGTTCGGCCTGCTGGAAAGGGAAGTGTTTCGTATGATTTTTATATAAATATTTAAGTATTAACAGGTACTCACAGATACAAACAGTAAGGTACAAGAAGTAGGTACGATTAAAAGTAACACTTTCACTACTATAATTAATTAATTGACATAATACATTTAAGATGATAAATTTTGAAATGGGGAGGAAAGGTTCTCGAGTGGCAGCCTCGTACCGGTGGGCGAAGTGTAGCGCGACCCCCTCATTAGATGGAGTGACGACCTGGTAAGACATGCTGGAAGTCGATGGATGCAAGTAGCTTAGGATCGCGCTTTGTGGCATTCCTTGGGGGAGGCCTATGTTCAGCAGTGGACTTGTGAAGGGCTGTAATGAATAAATGAATGAAATACGCTTGATGTACCTATTCCGTGTAGTAGCGACATAGAAGAATCCACTAATCTATTCCCATTTATTATCCCGTGATTGTAGTAAAAGACGACACAAAGAGACACTGGAAACGGAGATGTACAGCAGCATCTTCCTGATAGCAACTCAATAATATGTAATAAAAAACTGCGTTTGCCAACCCGCCTGCCAAGCGTGGTAATTATGACAAATTAATATTCCCCATATCAGGCAAACTATCGTGGAGACCTATATTCAGCACTGAACTTACTGGGCTGGAATAATGATGATGAAAACATTTCAGGTCTCAGTAGTATATAACAGAATTAAAGGGGGGCCAAATGATTAACATTTTTTTAAATAACCCTTCTTCACCGCGGTAGCTCAAGGAATGAACGTGCGTTTTAAAATTATCTATATAGTACGCGAGCAAACACAGTTACATCCCCGTAGGAACCATTGCCATTGTAAATTGTAAGTATAAGTGCTAATTCACTCGTGTAGAGGCGGTGTAAGTATATCCACTACTCCATATCGTCCCGTGGGTGTCGTAAGAGACAGGGGAAACTAAAACAGGAGATGGGCAGCAGCATCTTCCCGATGATCACAACATAAAATCAATCAATGTTTTTTATTAAACTGCGGTAATCGACCCGCCTGCCAAGCATGGCAAGTATGGAAAATTTCTCCCGATGAGGCAATCTCTAGGGGAGGTCTATGTTCAGCAGTGCACTTTTATAAGCTGTAATGGATGGATGAATGGAACCTTTAAAAGATGGACACAATTCATTCCAATTTTCTGCGTATCTATGACTTCCACTTGACCCGTTGTCAAATTAGATATTAATAATATACATTTATTGTATACCTCCAGGTTCTGTGGCAAAGTGTAAAACTGCTGACGGCTTACTCCATCCAAATCTGAAAACAAAAAGTTTTTTGATTTTGTTTTTATGGCCGATTTGAAATTTTAAAAATGTACATTCGAAAAAATACAAAACTTCTATCAGGACGGAATAAGGATAGTGTATTATCAATAAAACTAACTCAACCCCTTGACAGTCAAACAATTTAAGGCGGAATCAGAATATCTACTAGACCATAGGTAATAACAATAGGTAGTCACTTACCATCAGGTGAGCCACATGCTCGTTTGCCCCCTCTTCTATATTAAAAAAAGCCCATATCATCCCGTAGGTGTCGTAAGAAGCGATAGATGGAAACTAAAACAAAAGATAACAACCGGAAATGATAAAAAAAACTGCTGTTTCCAATCGGTCTGCCAAGCGTGCAACTATGGCCAAACTATTGCGGGTAGCACCTAGTTGAGAAATAAATAAAAAATAAAAAAAAATCTTTTAACGTTAATGATTGTAGAAAGTCAACTTGGATAAGCCCGCAGATGTTTCACAGAAAAATCATGATCCCAGTTTTTTGATGAAATAATTCTCAGTAGCAGTCTGCGGACTGCTACTGAGAATTATTTCACCAAAAGTCAGGAAGTTGACGGTATTTTACCCCAGAACCTCGGAAAGCCCGTAAAACCGTTCCTGCGCCTAATCTCTCTCCAGTCGTGTCGGATTGCCGTCCCATCGGACTATATAGGGTTATTCGGCAATAACCGGCCAAATTTGCAGAGAAGGTTCAGAATAAGTAATATAGGCAAATGGTGCAGAAAAATTACTTAAAAATATCTCAATAATTTTTTTTCTTAATTTTAAAAACATCCATTTTATCTTTTAAATTGAAAATGCGTGGTAATGCTAACTACCACGCATTTTAACTTATTTTACTGCGCACGCACACATTCGTAAGGGTCGATCGGTAGGCAAAAACGTTGTTGCACATAAATCACATTCAATTTGGGATGATTTCAAATAAAAGTAGAAGCTTTATTTACTCGTATTTTCACAAAATGCAATAACGGTATATCATTATTTATAATTTGAACTTAAGCTTAAAATTTGGCTACTCTACCATGTATACGTACAGACTCGTGCACTATAATCCTGTCCTGGACAGATGGCTACTCTCCATTGAGGCTGGCCGCCGTGACCACACATAATCGCCAATTCATTATATTCAATCGTTTCAATATATCAGTGTTTTTTTTTTCTAAAACTGAAGTGATAAAAAAACTTACAGTCCGCCTGATAGTAAGTGGCTAATGCAGTCCATGGACACCTGCAGCCAACTTCAAGCAAATAGATATCATCTCTGAGGACCTAGATGGAATGCTTTACAGCTTGCAATTATACTGGCTTTCTATATCCTTCAGACTGAAACACAGCAGTTAGCAAATTATGACGTAGTAGAGTCACGCTGCAGCTACATCATGGTTGTAGCACGAATGTGTCGACTAGATCAGGGTAGGACCACACTCTCACAGAATACCAGCATAAAATAGCAGCTTAATACTGCTGTGTTTCGTATGATGAGTGTAGAGAATCGGAGACCTTTTTTACTGGAAACGAGACATTACATCTTAGTTCTCAAGGGTGACAACGCATCTGCATTTTGATTCTTAAATCGAGGATAAATGTAGATGTCTATGGGCCGTAGCATCCACTTACCATCAGGTGGTCTGTGTAATCGTTTGTCATCATTATTCTAATAAAGAGCAAGGGGTTAGCCAAACTCACTTTCTACAATCGTAGTCAACAATTTTCAAGAGTATATTGTAAACAATCTAGCAGCACTTCAATCGACGCGTGACGCCATGACACTACCTACAAACTTGCGCGCGGGTTGTAAATATGTTTTTGCTTCAAGTATGTATGCGCACTTACCTGTTTCTTGAGGTGACAATCGCTTCATACACCGTTGAAGGGGTGAGTCCCCTTACTGTGTAACTTGCACTGTGGATGGGTCCTGGAGAGTAGATTTTTTTTTAAAACTAATTAAAAGACTTCGTCTTTCGTCCCAAACTGTAGTAGCATAGGGGTTAGGGGTTAAGCGCTCGCTGTAAATTTCACAGTACGCGAGCAACCCGAGTTCTATCCACAACGGTACCAATGAAATTGTTAATTGCAATTTTAAGTGAGGCATTCCATCTTAGCCCTAAAGGGTAGCAACGCATTTGCATTTTGATTCTTATTCGATGATAGATGTAGGAGTTTACGGGAAGCAGCATCCACTTACCATCAGGTGGACTGTGTGCTCGTTTCTTACTCTTTCTTCTTTAAAAAAAAATGTTGGACATTAATCTTATTCGACAATGAACTAACAAAAACTTATATAATTTTATGCGGTAGAGTCTCGCTGCGGCTATATTATGGCTTAATTGAGAATAGATGTCTAAGGGCCTCAGGCTTCACTACATTATGGGCCTCACCATCGGGTGAACTGTGTGCTCACTTGTCATTCTTATTCTATAAAAAATATTATGATAATACAGTACGACTAACACCGTTATGCACAGAAATACCTACCATCATCCCCTGTGGGGGTGCGATGTGGTTAAAATGTCAATATGGGTGTCGTTTTATGGTTTTTTGGGACGTTAATTACGAAAATGGCATCGATTATGGTTTGAAACCAACATAGATGGAAGGATGGATGGATGTATGTTTGTATGTAAAAATCATCATGGGTTGGGTGACTTGGGTGTCATTTTAAGGTTTTTAGTTCGTAAATAACGTAAATGATATTGATAAATATTATAAACTTAATTTATTAGAATAGAATAGAATACACTTTTATTGCACAAAAACAATAAAAAAATAGACAAGAAGATTTGTATAAAAAAATTGCACAAAATTACACCTGAACAAAAAATACTAATTTAAAAATTAAAAAACAATGAAAATAAACAACCAAACCAAATATATTTTTTTACAAATTAATAAAATGGCAAAACCAAAAGAAATACTTAGGTACCTACCTATTTTGTATTGATCTTTAAGTTTCAATCCCTACCAATAGATGGCGTTGGTATCGTTTTAGAACGCGGTAACGTTGTGTTTTTTCGAACTAATATAAAGTGAATGGACGAATGTGCCCTTCATTCACTTTCTAAATTACCATTACGTTGCACCGAGATAAGGTGCAATATACCAGTCTCTCCAAAATCCGCTAAAACACAGGAATTAAATACGAGAAAATCACTAACTTCGGAGAGGCTATCATCAACCCGCAGTCGATCGAAGACTTTCGTCGCCTTACCAGGTTTTTCACAGCATAGCGTGTGTCCTACCACACACATAAACTCTTCCGGAAGAGCGTAAGGTCAGAGCAGTAATCCGCGGAGTTCCCTTCGAACTCTACAACGAAGACATCCTGGAGGACCTTAAGTCCCCAGGGCTTCCCCGTCGAGGCTAGTTCATTACGGACAGTGAACTAGTTCGTTCTATTAGTTCTATTCGGTCATCAGTACTACTAACCTGTTTAAATTGTATCTATCTTTATGGAATGGTTATTTCAGTCAGTCACTGACTTATAACTAATTTAAACAGGTTAATGCAGTCAGTCTCAGTCGGTCGATATTTGCTCGAGGCGTAACGTTGTTTGATAAAATATTTTATTAAAAAATATTATTACCTTAAAATTTGACATAATATTTGATTTCCCTTCATACTTGAACAGGCTAAGGACTGTCATTCTGGTCAAGTAGCTGGATGACTGAGCTTGGCTCGGTATTCTTTTTTTGTAAATCGTGTTTTTTGAAAATTATATTTAGATACGAATTATATACTGATGAAATATGAATAATATTTTTCGATCTTACCTACCGTATTCTTTTTTTAAAGCTCCATCATTTTTTTTTTAAAATATACTTAGATAAGAATTAGATGCGTTGACAAAGGGCTCTCAAGAATAGTTTTTCTCACAAAAGAAGGAATTTGAAAAAAAGGGACTAAAAAATCGGACTGGCGACATCTGGACTCTAATCGGGGTCCTCTGGTTTCGGAACCGCCCGATTTCCCAACTGAGCTCGTATAATCTTGTCTGAAGCTCTGAAGTGGCGAAATTTACCTTCGTATTCTAATGATATTGTAGCAGTTTTTTATTGCATGAAAACACGGATAAAACGACATTTTCTAAAAATTAATCCTAGCTAGATCGATTTATCGCCCCCGAAACCCCCTGCACACTAAATTTCATGAAAATCGTTGGAGCCGTTTCCGAGATTTGCTCGTTTAAAGGTATTAGATAGCATTTAGATAATATTATACCATTTTTATGTATTACAATAAATTTTTTATCTATAACTACATAAATTTATTGGCCACTGCATATTATGGTAAAAGGCAGAGAGCAAGGATTTCTTGTAAGCTTATTAACACAGAGTACCTACATTGTATATACACGACTTATTAGGTAATTTGGGTAGCTAGCTATAGAGAGGCATTCATCGGCTCTTGTCCTTGAATTAAAGATGGTTAATATATTATCTTTTAACTGTTAAAATAAACAGTTAAAATAATTGACAAATTTATTAAATAAATAAAATTGTCATATTTCAGTCCATTCAAAACAATCTGCGATCGATTTCTTACCTTACTGATTTATAATTAATAATTTAACCGTTAATAAAATTAATTAGCCGTATTTGTGCCATCTAACGTCTTCTTTACGTACCACCTATAAAATGACTTTAATACCTGTAGTATGGAGTAGATGGCGGTTTACAAAGCAACGTTATTCGAATGAAAACATTCCTTAAAAACATCAATACATGTATTCTTTTGATATATTACATTAAAATTTAGGCTTCACATGTCTAAAAATAAGCATTGAATAATTATTTGCTATAAAATTAAACTTATATCCAATATTTTATTTAACGCCATGTCTACCTCGTTTTGGCATTGGTGTCTTGCGAGTGTAGGTGTACGAAAAGAACTGTTAGACCGATTAACAATCGGCATTCGAAAACGTTTCTTCTAGTACAGTGCCAAGATACGTTTCCTAATCGTTCATCGTTCGCGAACTATACAAGACTAGAGTGAAGGTCGAGCCTCCCCATAGGCGCGGTTTTCCGGCACTGTGCCACCGCTGCCAACTCTATGGGCATGCGGCGGCCAATTGCTCAGCCCCCCCCAGGTGCGTTAAGTGCCTTGACCCTCACAGATCGAAAGAGTGCCCACGGCCCAATAACGCCGAATCCCCACCCGCTTCCGTCCTATGCGAGCAGCCTGGCCACCCGGCCAACTACAGAGGCTGTTCCCAACAGAGAGTCCCCTTCCTAACAGAGCTGCTTCTTGAGCTGACCGGCGGTGGAGCTGGTATGGTTTCCGCCATACCAGCTCCACCGCCGGTCAATGACAGGTCATTCCCGGCCCTCCCATCAAAAATGCCCCGTTCAGGGCCCCTATCGGCCCCCTTAGGGTCCCCCTAGGTCCCTTCAGGGTCCCCCTAGGCCCCTAAGGGCCCCATTAGGCCCCCTCCGGGCTTCTCTCAGCCCTCGCAGCCTCCAGTTCTCCCCTGGGGCCCCAAAAAGGTTGACCCCCCGCGGACTTCCTCCGCCCTTCACCAGGCACAATCCTCATTGGCTGATGACCTGAATACAGTGTATTCTGCTATTCGGAGCATCATTAGGGAGATTGCCATCCTAGCACGCAAACTGCGCGCTACTCAGTCCCCTCGGGACCGTCTCCTAGCTCTTGCTGAGTGCCACAACCTCTTGTGTTCCCTGTAACTTAAATTAATTTAATTTAAATTGAATTAATTTAGGTTATATTTTATTGAAAGTTAAATTAATATAATGTCAGAGCGCTCTGCTCCCATTATATCTCACGGTCGTATCAAGCTAAAGTATCGCTTGTCTCCTTCAACATCCGCGGGTTGCGTAATAACCTCCCTGAGCTTAAGCTCTTTCTTCGAGATCGCGAAGCTGACCTCCTCCTCCTCCAGGAGACCAATCTCAAACCTAAGGACCTCAAAGGCCTTTCCATCAAAAAGTATTCTCTTCTTCGTAACGACAGACCTGACCGCAAAGGCGGCGATACTGCCATTTACTACAAGAAGATATTACATTGCTGCCACATCCCTACTCCGCCGCTTACCAATATGGAAGCCACGGTATGTAGGCTGGCCTTGACATCGGTCCATCGTCATAGCCTCCTGCTATATCCCTAGTGGAACTCTCCCCCTCAAAAAAGATTTTGAGGCTATCCTTGCATTAGGCAATTCAGTCATTATGTTTGGAGATTTTAACTCCAAGCATACTGAATGGACCTGCCTTACTACTTCTCATAGTGGCAAGAAACTGCTTGATATCACGCAGTCTCTCGACATCATCGTTCACAGTCCCCTCGGTGTCACTCACTATCCCGACAACACCGACCACGCTCCTGACGTGCTAGACTTTGCGCTAATAAAAGGAGTTTCCCTCAACCTCAGGGCAATCGAGACTCTTGACGATCTTGGTTCCGACCACCGTCCGGTCTCCTTCATACTTGGCCATCAGCCACCTCCCTCAACTCCCTCCACGAAAACCTTCACCAACTGGAGGGGCTTCAGGACGTCCTTAGCCACAGCTATGGACTCTCCGGACTCCTCCATCCCCCTCTCTTCGGACTTCTTCGACAGTACCGAAAAAATCGACACCACGATCGATTCTCTCACCACCCTCATAAAATCCTCCCTTAGGAGAATGAAAGGGTCGTCCCGGTTGCTAATAATAATAATATTCCTAATGAACCTAATGAAAGCCAAGAGAGCTGTTCTTCGGAGATCAGCACTCTATTCAACCCCTGACTATAGACGTACGGCCAATCGTCTTTAACGAGAAGTCCGTTCACGCCTTTCCGAACTTCGAGACCTCGAAAAGAGTAATCTCATCGAGAATATCTCCCCTTCCCATACAGCGTACTACCAGATGGCGAGAGCCCTCCGCATAGACGCTATCACTCACACTCCTCCTCTCTCCCGTCCCGACGGTACTATAGCCTTCGAGGACGAGGAAAAGGCTGAGTGCTTTGCAGACAGCATCGCCGCTCAATGCTCTCCTAGCTCACAACCCACTGCCCCTCCTACATCCAGACAGTGGAGGATGAGGTCCGCCGCCGGAACTCGCCCCCCACAGCCTCTGACCCTATCACTGTGTCCAATGATCTCATCCATCATCAAAGGGCAGAAGCCCAAAAAGGTCCAGGGCGTGAATGGCATCTCCAACCAAGCCCTCAAACATTTTCCTGAGCAGGTGATAACCCTATTAGCTATTATCTTCAACGCCTGCTTCAACCTTAGTTACTTTCCCACCACGTGGAAAGAGGCAACTGTCATTGGTATCCCCAAGCCAGGAAAGCCTCACCACCTCCCCTCCAGTCATCGTTCCATCAGCCTCCTCAAGGCCATGGGCAAATTCTTCGAACGAGTCATCCTCGCTCGCATGAGGCACCATCTGTTTCCCACAGACGGCGACCCTCTTGTCATCCCCCACCAATTTGGTTTCCGATCGAAACACTCTTGTCCCCAACAAGTTTACCGTATTGTGGGATATATCCTCCGCGGTTTTTATCCTCGTCGTCATAAGACCATCGCGGTCTTTTTCGACATAGCAAAGGCATTCGATAGAGTCTGGCACGATGGCCTTATCTACAAACTCTACAAAATAGGCCTCCCTGATCGTCTTGTTCGTCTCGTGGCCTCCTACCTGAAGGAGAGTACCTTTCGTTTCAGATACGAAGGCACGCTATCTTCTCAGCGTCATATCAAAGCCGGTGTCCCTCAGGGCTCCGTGCTTGCCCCTCTTCTATATATCCTGTTCACCAACGACATTCCCATCCCGTCGAATGGTGTTCAGCTCTCCCTCTTCGCAGACGACACTGCCTTCTACTGTAAAGGTATCTCACTACCTTTTATACGGAACAAGATCCAAAGTCAGTTAATGACCTAGGAGCTTGGTTCCAATAATGGCGTATCGATGTGAACCCGGAGAAGAACTCCGCCGTTTACTTCGAACATAAACGACGCCGCCCCACTACCATTCCGCCAATCCATATGCTAGTGAACCCGGTCCCCTGGCATACGACCGCCAAATACTTAGGTGTCACCCTTGACACGAGGCTCACTTTCGAGCCCCATGTCAAGAGAGTAACTCGCAACGCGCGCTTTTATCTTGTTAGGCTCAACAGCAACAGTATGTTGGGCCGACACAGTAAAATGTCCCTCCGTAACAAGCGAACCCTATATAAGGTCTGTACTCTGTATACGACCAGTTATGACTTGCGCGGCCCCCATTTTTGCTCATGCTAAACCGAAGATCCTAAACGAACTCCAAATAGTTCAAAACTACTTTTGTCGTCGGGCCACGAACGCACCCTGGTACGTCCGTAACGCCGACCTCCGAGACTTAGTCTGCTTTGCAATGACCATAAACAAATCACAAGGGCAGATATTAAAATTTGCGGGTATAGACTTGAGAGAAAATTGTTTTTCATACGGGCAATTCTATGTGGCTTGCTCACGCGTGAGCTCGCCCAGTAGTCTGACAATTTTGGCACACAGTAATAGATTAGCAAAAAATGTGGTGTATAAAGAAGTTTTGTAGTTTACTAGCTTTTGCCCGCGACATCCAGTTATAATTGTGGCTTGTACCAGCAGACTCTTTTTCACACATGGGTGCGATATAACCAAACTCCACGCGGACGAAGTCGCGGGCAATAGCTTATGTATATTCATAGATGGACATATTACAAGTTTATGGCATGCCTTATACGAAGGTATCACTATCACTATCACTACAGCCCTTCACAAGTCCACTGCTGAACATAGGCCTCCCCCAAGGAATGCCACAAAGCACGGCCCTGAGCCACCTGCATCCATCGACTTCCTGCATGTCTTACCAGGTCGTCACTCCATCTAGTGGGGGGTCGCCCAACACTTCGCCTAACGGTACGATGCTGCCACTCCAGAACCTTTTTTCCCCACCGGTTGTCGGTTAGAAGGTATAGGTAGGTAATATTTAATTTATGAGTCGTTTACTGATGTCCTTAAATGTCAATCTTAAAATATTAAATGCTTTCAAGGAATTTGTTGCTTGGGTTAAAAGAAATCAAACAAGTGTTAGCTTGTTGACATTTGTTATGATAACAGAATTTCATCAACACGAAATTACAATAACTTCAAAATCAGGATTGAGTAAAGTAATATAATATATAGTAGTAGTAGCTTGCTACATATTTATTTATCTATGATATAGTTTAATACTTAAAGTAAAGTACATTAAATTATTATTCTATTTTATATTTAACATTTTTGGCTTGGATGCTTGTCCTTTAAGCCATGTTTTCATTTATCTCAGTATCAAGTGATTATAATCCTTTATAGTACACTGCTTCACAATTTTTTTTTAAATACTAGTAATGCTATTAAATATTACTAATATTCCCTTTAACCACTTCGGGTAAGCTTAAAATGCTTGTGTTAGAAGTGGTTCACGACAGTAGTCGAATGGCGGATTTGAACCCACGACCTTTCGAGTTCACGGTCCGCACTCTGCCATTAGGCTACTGTCGCTTCTATGTTGATGCGTCACATTGCGTAGTTTTTGGGAGATTTTGATGGCAACTTGAGCCAGCAGACAGTTGGCGATAGTATCTCAAGGCGCCTAAGCAGACAGACACCTTATCTTGAGATTCACATCACCATCGAAACACTTGTTTCACCGTTTCCACTGATAGTTCACATGCGCAGAAATTTAATACACAAAATCACACCACTTTTACATATCAAAATTCACTTCAAACCCTAATTTAAACAATATTACAGGAGCAGCAATCCGCCGCCGGTCAATTTCCCGCCAAAACTCGTATTGTTCTATTCATTTTCAAAGAATATAAACTATACAAGACATTTTTTTTAGGGTAGCGTGACAAACGAGCACACAGTCCACCTGATGGTAAGTGGTTTCTGTGACCCATAGACATCTACATCTATCCTCAATAAAGAATCAAAAAGCAGATGCGTTGTCACGAAACACAGCAGCATTAAGCTGCTATTTTACGCTGGTATTCTGTGAGAGCGTGGACCTTCCCCGGTCGAGCCGACCCATTCGTGCTACAACTATACTACTAATATAGCTGCAGCTACTCTACCACGTATAAAACATAGAAACAGGAGTGGCCCTTAGAGCTATTCGGGGAGGTATCTCTAATTCAATTTCTCAATTTCGCTTTCTCAGAACTTCCTTTGCAAAATCTATAAAATATATAGATAAATCAATATGCAATTTGCGATAAATACTAAACAATTTACAGAAAAAGAAAACGTACGCACACATAAGCAATCTCTGTATGCAATATTCATAATATCTTTACTACCACATAATAATTGCAATTAACCCGTGGGGTGGAAGCCTGACGATTCATCACAAAAGATAAAGGTTTATAGCTTGGA
Source organism: Parnassius orleans (assembly GCA_029286625.1). Lineage (NCBI taxonomy): Eukaryota > Metazoa > Arthropoda > Insecta > Lepidoptera > Papilionidae > Parnassius > Parnassius orleans. The sequence goes on from JAGSMP010001535.1 coordinate 26,024, forward strand.
TAATATTTGAATGCTAAGAAATTAATCTTCTCTTTATATAAAAATCAATTGCTATCCGTAGTCTCGCTAAAACTCGAAAATAGCTCGACGGATTTTGATGAATTTTTTGTGTGTTTGAGTGAATCCCTAGATGGTTTAGATTCAAAGTTCGACCCGGTAGGTGACGCTGTTGAAGAGATCCAGAAATCACGCGCGCGAAACCCGCGCGAATCACTAGTAAATTAATAAAAATAAACAAATAAATGGCAATTAATACAACGCTTGCGGAAATGAGGGGGGCCAGTCAATTTTCGACTCTAGCGGCTCGAGTAACAGAAATCCCTGTTACATCAATGTGCTAATACAAGATGACAAAGTTACTTCAATTTTCTCACCATCGTTCGAGTCTCCGGGCACGACGATCTTGCTCCATAAATTCTCCTGCGGTACCGTTGTCAACGCATCGGGTTCCGCCGACGCGAGTCTACCGTAGTACGGACGGATCCAAAGATTGTATTCTAAATCAAAAAATTCAATGTAAAATTTTCAAAATTTGAACAATATATAACGTGGCCTAGTGGTCAGTCTTAGGATTGTAACACAGACGAACACAAAAATTAAATTAATTGTTGTTTTTTTATTTTTATTTTACAGCATAAAAGTTACCAACGAGCACACAGTCTACCTGATGTAACACTATGGCCCATAGATTTATCCATTACAATTAAAAATGAAGATGCGCTGTCATCCTTGAGGACTAATAATACCTTATATCCACTTAAAAAGGGTCTCCGGTTCTCCACACTCACCATACGAAACACAGCAGCATTAAGCTGCTATTTCACGCTGGTATTCTGTGAGAGCGTGGTCCTACCCCGGTCGAGCCGACCCATTCGTACAGCAGCCATAATATAGCTGCAGCGTGGCTCTATCATGTTGTAGTTCTGTTGTTTTTAAGTTTGGTTCTGTTGTGATTATACCCAACAATCCAAACAGAAACAAATGTCTTTTGTCTGACACTGCATCCCAGTAAGCACCCCTCAAAGTTTGACTTTCTTGATTGTTTAAGTCGAAGTTTTGAATTTGTTGATTGTTTAAGGCACCAAGTATTTTTCTCTTTACTAAATGACAATAGAAAGAGATAAGTTTGGAGATTTTTATTACTTGAATAAAACGACTTTTACGGATTCTACCGCGTTTAATTAACTTATTTTTATTAATTCCCGACGTCTCAGGTGCTTTACAGCACCCGAAACGTCGGGAGCAATCACGGGGGACTGAGGTGATTGACGTCCCGATGTCAGAGTTAACCCGAAGTACCTTCAGCTTTTTTTAATTATTAATTTTCACGTCGGCTATGTGTTCTTGTAAGTTGTTCGTGAAGCACCAACGTTCCGGGAAGTCTGCAGTTTGTGATCATATCCTAGACGGCCCCCGCCATTACATTAGATTTGATAAACCACAAATTCTCGCGAAAGAACATCGATTCCTGCCAAGGATGATACGTGAGGCTATTGAAATTAAAAACATCCTAATTTCAATAGAGAGGGAGGCTGCGTACTACAACCTGCTTGGGATCCTGTAATTAATAAAATTAAAACTAAACCCAAGCATAACACTGCAAGACTTCAAGACACAGTAAGTTCATTCTGCGTAGATCTGACCAAAATTAATAATTACTATACTAGAATTATTTTGTCCGTGCAGTTTGGGTCATAAATCATCGGAGTATTTCGCTGTATATAGCTGTTCCCCGCGACTTCGCCCGCGTGTAATTTAGGGTTTTAATTATGTTACGCGGAACCCTAATTATTTTTCGAAAACATAAGTAGCCTAAGTTACTCCTATAACATCATCTATCTGCCAGTGAAAGTCCCGTCAAAATCGGTCCAGCCGTTTCGGAGATTAGCCGAAACAAACAGACAGACAAAAAATTAAAAAATTGTGTTTTTGTTATAAGTACCGTATATACTTGTCCTTTCATATGCATTTAGTAAAAAGCTGTTATTTTGATATAAGGATTTTTCGGCGTCACTATTGCATATTAACATGAAAAAGTAGTTTTTGTGACATAACTGTAATAGTTAGACATATGGTATCGCACACTTTTGTGTAGATATTGATGTTCTCTATAAAACTGTAGTAAATCACTTTGCTCTATTGTCAATAGTTTCCGCAGCGTATGCGATATAAGGATTTTTCAGGGTTACTATTGCATATTTTAACATGAAAAAGTAGTTATTGTGACATAACTGTAATATTTAGACATATTATGGTATCGCACACTTTTTTGTAGATATTGATGTCTTCTATAAAACTGAAGTAAATCACTTTGCTCTATTGTCAATAGTTTCCGCAGTGTACGCGATATAAGGAATTTTCGGCGTTACAATTGCATATTTTAACATGAAAAAGTAGTTATTGTGACATACTGTAATATTTAGACATATGGTATCGCACACTTTTTTGTAGATATTGATGTCTTCTATAAAACTGAAGCAAATCACTTTGCTCTATTGTCAATAGTTTCCGCAGTGTACGCGATATAAGGAATTTTCGGCGTTACTATTGCATATTTTAACATGAAAAAGTAGTTGTTGTGACATACTGTAATATTTAGACATATGGTATCGCACACTTTTTTGTAGATATTGATGTCTTCTATAAAACTGAAGTAAATCACATTGCTCTATTGTCAATAGTTTCCGCAGTGTACGCGATATAAGGAATTTTCGGCGTTACTATTGCATATTTTAACATTAAAAAGTAGTTTTTGTGACATAACTGTAATAGTTAGACATATGGTATCCCAGACTTTTTTTAGATATTGATGTCTTCTATAAAACTGAAGTAAATCACTTTACTCTATTGTCAATAGTCTCCGCAGCGTGCGCGATATAAGGATTTTTTTTGGTATTTTTTCACACCTTGGGTTACATTAACGAAGTTTTCATACGGATCCCTAACTTTTTTGAAAATATTCTATCGCCTATGTTCATTAGGGATAATGTAGGATTCTAATGGTGAAATATTTTTTCAAATCGGTCCAGTAGTTTCGGAGCCTATTCAATTCAAACAAACAAACAAATCTTTCCTCTTTATAATATTAGTGTAGAAAAAAAGCTGAAGGTACTCCGGGTTAACTCTGACATCGGGACGTCAATCACCTCAGTCCCCCGTGATCATGGGTGCTAAAAGATAGGGGAATGAAAGTGAACGCAAGTAAGACGAAAGTTATGGTTTTTGAAAGAGAAGAAAGTAAAACGATATGTGAAATAAGAATAGAAGGGGAATTGGTCGAGCAAGTAGATGAGTTTGTGTATTTGGAAAGTGTTTTAGCAGGGATGGTAGATATGATAAGGATATAGAACGAGGAGTGAACGCAGGATATAGAGTAAATGGGGCTCTACACTCTGTTGTGGAAAGTCAGAATGTGTCCAAAAAGGCACGTATGGCAATTCACAATGCTGTGTTAGTCCCTACTTTAATATATGGTAGTGAAAGTAGGGTGTGGCAGAAGAAGCATGAGAGTAGAATAAATGCTTTAGAAATGCGGTCATTAAGGAGTATGTTAGGGCTGAATCTGAATGACAGAGTGAGAAATTGTGTGATAAGAGAAGAGTGTGGTTTGCAAGATGATGTTGTGACCAGGATTAAGAAAGGAATGCTTCGGTGGTTTGGTCATGTAGAAAGAATGAATGAGGAAAGAGTGACAAATCAAATTTATGTGGCAGAGGTGAACGGCAGAGTCGGGAAGGGACGCCCTAGGCGAAAATGTATCGACCAAATTGGCGATATATTGAAAATGGGCCAAATTAAGAGTACCCTTAACCGACGAGCGTGTATGCGTAGGTATATGGATGTGGAGGAGGCGAGAGAGGTGTGCCAGGATCGTGTCAAATGGAAGTCCATAGTCTCTCCCTACCCCTCTGGGTGACAGGCGTGAGTGTTTATGTTTATGTTTATGTTATGTAGAATCCGTAAAAGTAGTTTTATTCAATGTGTAGTGTTCGCGTAAATATAAGTAATCATTATTATTACTTATTATACCGTCGCAGCCTAGCGAAAGTCCACTCTTGAAGATAGGATTTTTTACGTGGTACTCTATACTATTAATATAGCCATGCTGCAGCTATATTAATAGTATAGTTGTAGCATGAATGGGTCGGCTCGACCGGGGAAGGACCACCCTCTCACAGAATACCAGCGTAAAATAGCAGCAATGCTGCTGTGTTTCGTATGGTGAGGTAGAACCGGAGACCCTTTTTACTGGACAAGAGGCATTCTATCTTAGTCCTCACGGCTGACAACGCATCTGCATTTAAATTCGCAAACGAAGATAGATGTAGATGTCTATGTGCCACAGCAACCACTTACCATCAGGTGGACTGTGTGCTCGTTTGTCACTCTTATTCCATAAAATTTTTTTTTTAAAAAAATTGGATTCCCCGTAGATTGCCTCATAGGCAGGCATAGGGGGTATTTGACATAGTCGCTACGCTTGGCAGGAAGGTTGACAATCGCAGTATTTTAAAGCTTAAGTTGTTATTAAGAAGACCCTGCTGCCCATCTCCTAGTTTGTTTCCTCCTGTTGCCTCTTATGACACCCTAGGGACGATATGAAGATATTCTTACACCGCCAACTAGCTTTTGCCCGCGACTTCTTAATATAGTCTAGATAGTCTAGCTCACTCCTGGTATTGCTCTCTTTGTGAAGTTTTATCACAATTAGTTTAGCTATTCCTAAGATTAGCCCGAACAGATAACCAAACAAATAAAACATACGTGAGTGTCGTGGAACACTCGGTTGGAACGAAGTTCCTTTTGTAGTATATTATTATTGATAAACATATTATATTATTGATTAACAAATACATACAAATAAATGAATTACTAAAATTCTATTAAATGTCTATTAAAATGAAGCGTCATTTAAAATAATATTTCTTTCATGGCAAAATAAGAAAAAGCGCGAGGAGATGGATATTATTACATCCCGCTCGCACTATAAAACAGGATCGTGACGGAAAAATCTTACACTTTTTCTCGCCAGCCCCCATCCGTCAAATTCGTAGCGTGCGATAAGGAACTTCGTTCAATAAATTTAAAAATGTTTATTCAATTAAAGGCAGTTAGACAAACACTTCAATTTTTATTTATATGTATTGTATAGTTGTACCTATAGATAATAAATAACTTAGGGAGTTAGCTAGAATTTACCTATAATGGTGGAGTAGAATCCACTTCCCAAATGAGAGTGAAGCTTGTCGCCGTTGCTTTATTTAGAGCGTGGTCAACTTTGAAGGATGCTACGTTTGGTACACCTGTAAACAAAATATATTTCAAATATTCATTGCATGATTTGTAGGGCTGAAATCCTATAATAGGAAGAGCAATAAGCTCAGCCGTTGAAAGACCATAATGTAGTCTCTCAACGGCTGAAGAGATTCATCCTTGAAAGATTGTATTGTTACACGATTGTAGCACGATTGGGTCAGTTCGACCGGGAAGGACCACGCTACACAGAATAAAAGTTAAAAGTTAAAGTTACAGCCCACAGCTGGGCACAGGCCTCCTCTCATTTTTGAGAGGGTTTAAGGGCCAGGAAATATCCGCCGGGCTGCCCCAATAGGTGTTGACGAACTTCACATGCAAGTTACCTCACGGTGTTTTCCTTCACCGCCGAGCACGTGGTAAATCAGCACTTTAAAATGAAATTAACAATTTCATCGATGCCGGCGGGTATCGAACTCGTGTTGCTCGCATACTGAAATTTACAGCGAGCGCAGCCCTGAGCTATCCACGTTGTCATCCCTAAGGACTATGATGGCATGCCTTGTTTCCAGTAAAAAGGGTCTCCGGTTCTCTACACTCACCACACGAATACAGCAGCATTAAGCTGCTATTTTAGGCTGGTAATCTGAGAAAGCGTAGTCTGAGATCTTCTTTCTGGTCTTATTGATTTTGAAAACATATATGGATAATACTTAGAATTTCATTTCAATAATTAAGTGATCAAATACCGTATTATGTTCCATATTTGGTTACAATGTTATGTGGGTGGGTGTACTTATGTAAAAAGATACCTTGTAAATAAGAGTGCATTTATTCGCCAACAAACTGTCTTTACAGTTTGGCGAAGTTATAATGTTACTGTAAAAGTTAATTAATAAAAAAAAGATAGTTGTTATAACAATACTTACCGGTAAGTTTAAAGGAGACGTCTGCCATTCCCAGTTTATTCTCGGCGCGGAAGGTGTAATTGCCAAAATCCGATTTCCTTACGGACCGAAATATTAGTTGATGGGAGTTTTCTTGGACCATGATTATTGTTCTGCAATATATTAAAATAGAGATAGTAAATATTTCGAAAAGTCTAAAAGGAACTAATTTCAAATAAAACTAATTTAAAAAAATTCATTGCATTTAATTTAATTTATTTTTAATTCCAGCAGTTTCGAGTGTTCGGGTTACGGGAAGGCAGGACTGAGGTGTTTGACGTCCCAATTTGATAGTTAGTACGGTCACATACAGCTTTGGAATTTTAATTTTTGTTCCGATCTACGCAGAACGAGCTTACTTCGGATTTAATTTTATTAATTATAGGATCCCAAGCAGATGGTATCATTAAATGAAACGAATTTTACGGATTCTATCCCGTTTAATTTTGACTTTTAATTCCCAACGTTTCACGTGCTTTACAGCACCCATGGCAAAGGTTAGCCCAGCTACCTTCAGTTTTAGAATAATAATTTTTGGTCTGATCTACGCAGAATGAGCTTACAGTATCTTGAAGTCTTGCAGTGGTGGTCTTGGGTTTGGATTTAATTTTATTAATTATAGAATCCCAAACAGATGGTAGCACCCATCCATCTTCTCTATTGAAGTTTGGTTTTATTTCATTAGCCTCGCGAATCAACCTTGGTAGGAATCGGTGTTCTTTTGCGAGGATTTGTGGTCTATCAATTGATGTAATGGCGGGGACGATGTCGAACATGTTCACAGAGTGCAGACGTCGTGCAGCGTCGTTGCTTCACGTCAGCTTTAAGTTCTTTTACGCAGGTTTTTATTGATATTTTTGTTTATCGTGTCAGACATTTGAATTTATTGCCTTGTGCTATAAACCGCATGGGACAAGGGACAACGTATGTTCATGTTTATACAAATAACTATGAAAAACATCAAGTGGGACAATATATCTGCACTTGTTTTTGAATTCAGGATAAAATATGTACCACAACATCCGCACACAATCAGGTGGAAAGTGTGGTCGTTTCTAACCCTTACGCGCATAATAGGGAGTGGTATTAAAAGATTAATAAAAGTTTTATTAATCTTTTTAATACCACCCTATAAGTCTGATTTGAAAATGAGTCTTTCAGTTACCATCTTCCTATTTGGGCCCATTTTAGTCGTTATAGCGGTCAAACCGCGAACTCATATTATGCTCATTATCAAGAATAAAAGGTGCTTTCTAAAATTAAATCCAAAGAATTCTATGTATACTAACAGACAAGCTCTGCGCACTAAATTACGGTCAATTTTTCGTAACTCCTCTAGTCGACTGCGAGCGGCCAATAAGACTAGTTTTTTGTTTTGTAAACCGCGAACGTTAATTTCGACGACTAAAAAACGTCGTTATTATTTATGTGCCCACTTTGCCTTTGTTTTTGCCTAAAACATTAACTGTCGTAAATGAAAATACAACTGCGTGGCATATTTACCGTGCCAGCTGCACCGCCCGCCCTCGTTCGATCCACAGCTGCTGTGGTAGCAGCACGAAAATCTAGCGGTGACCGTTAGTGCGCATAAGTCGCGCTGATTGGCTTATTGCGCATAAGTCGTGCTGATTGGCTCGTGCGTATCGTTCACCGGCGCTGATTGGCTCTCCAGTCGCATTCGTGCAATTCAATTCGTGCGCGTCCCCTCTACGTTCCGTTCAGCGCTAGACTTACGTGCCGCGACTTGTACAAAGATTTTGTTCTGAATTACCGGTCTACTAGTATACATAGAAAAGTCTTTGGTGAAATCATTAAAAGTTACACAACCTGCACAAAACGACAGTAATCTTTGTATAATGTTGGCATACCTGTCATCAGTCTTGACCGGGTTGCCGTCCTGAACCAGGCGGTGTTGGCGGGAGGTGCCGCGAACTCAGCACCGCTTCCAGTGCCGCGCGTAGCCAATCGCGGTGTGAACGGCTCCGATCTACTTTCACTACTGGCGCATCTATTACACAATAGTAATTTATTATTTGTAAAATTGATGTAACTAATTGTTGTGAACCTACAGAATACAGATGCGTTGTCACCTCTGAGGACTAAGATGGATTAATTCTTTAATATAATAGATTTCCGCAAAGTAACGCCTGATTCTATTTAATCATCTCGTTTATGTCAAGCGTAAAATAAAAAAACGCAAAAGGCAGCTACGTCAAAGGTGCGATATTGCAATTGTTCAATACGCTTGTCAAGCATGACGATTAATGCCGGGTTTCTATATTTAAAATGTTTCGTTTTCTTTTACGAGTCGTTTTGCAGTAAATGAAGTTCATGAAGAATTATTTTTTTTTTTTTAATTTTTATGAATGATAAAATCAAAGTGAATTAAAACGAGCAGAAAAAGTTCAGTAACATGCACACAAGCACGCACGCATGCACACTCACACAGACACTTTTTTAAATCAGTAGAATGGGATTTTTATGACATGATAGAGCCACGCTGCAGCTATATTACGGTTGTAACATGGGTCGGCTCGACCGGTGTAGTATCACGCTCTCACAGAATACCGGCGTAAAATAGCAGCTTTATGCTACTTTGTTTGGCAACGAGGTCACAGCCACTAATCATGTTGACTCTTAATACCTTTCAGACCAGAAAACTGCTGTTGGCAATAGGCAGAGGGTTACCTAACTAGATCGACTTCTAGCCACAAAAGAAGTCCTACCACCTATTAAGCCTGCAGACTGTGAAGTATTTCATCTTATTCCTAAAAGTGACAACACATCTGTATTCTGTAAGCCTTGTACGATGTTGGTTGCTGGTGTCTATGGACTGCAGTGTCTTACCAATAAGTGGGCTGTTAATTATTTGCTATTGCAATTTTATAAAAAACCTAGTTAATTTAATTTTACGAATTAAATTGATAAGAAAATGCTCTACATTTCATCCCCAACATATCACGATGGTTGATAGCCTACCGCAAAGCGTTTTACCAGGAATCCAAATTCACTGTCTCCAGCAGTTTTCCGGATCAATATGACCTTCAAAGAGAGCCTTCTTCTTTTAAACGGCCAGCAACGCACCTGCAACTCGACCACTTAGCACAGAAGTATAGTACGCACTTGTTATACGTAGTTCCGCAGAGCTGCATCCTCCAGACCGAATTTTAATTAATATAATCAGGCGTTTCATTGCGGAAATCCATTATATTAAAGATGTTAAAATTAATTAGGTAAGATGAGTGATCAGGCGCAGAAACAACGACTTCCTGACTTCTGGGTTGCTAATGAGAATTTCTTGACAGAAAAATCAATAAATTATTTTGGCCCAACCTGGGGTTCAAACTCAGGACCTAACAATTGCTTGTTGTGCTTACGGCCACTCTCTAACGAGGTAGTCAACCACAAACCACAGTACTTATCATCAGGTAGACTCTGAAAATGTGTCACTACTACCTATTATTATTTGACTTATCCAATGCCTTTGATTGTGTTAACCATGAAGCATTATTCAGAAACTTCAACATTATGGTGTTTTTAACTATTAGCTTATATTTAAGTAACAGTTACAGTTATAGGCTATATACGTCCTACTGCTGGGCACAGGCCTCCTCTCACTTCTGAAAGGGTTTTATGGTATTTACCACGTGCTCGGCGGTGAAGGAAAACATTGTGAGAAACCTGCGTCTGAGAAATATATTTAAGTAATATCACTCAAAATTTGAATCTACGGTATGAATTGCTCCGCGTCGATAATACAATAGGGCGTTCTAAGGGCGATATTCTCGGCCCTTTCCTGTTCCTTTAGGTATTCATGACTAATCTTACATAGGGCGATAGCCATGATATAGTTTAATGATACTTCATTCACTTTCAAACTAAAATAAAACTGATATATACACTATGACCTTCCTCACCTTGTATAACCACTCTATGGCAGCCCTCACGGGATCACCAACTCCGTTGCTAGCAGTGCACTCATACCTCCGGCCAGAAGTCTGTGTTCTGCTCTGAATTTAATGCGTGCACGATGCTCCAGGAGCGCCATTGGTTCACCCTAAAAAGGAGATTTTAAATTATTTTAATTTATAAGTAAATTTGTGCTGCAAAAGTTAGAGGTAGAGTCGGCAAGGACGTCCTAGACGGGTTTATCGACCATATTGTCGATATATTTAAAAAGGCCAAAATAAAAGTTTCCTTAACCAACGGGCATGTATGTGTAAATATGGATGTGAAAAAAGTGAGAAAGGTGTATCAGGATCGTACGAAATGGAAGTCCGTAGTCTCCTGACTATCCCTAGTATAATTTTGTTTCTCGCGGGACAAGAACGGGTTATGTCGGACTCGTACAGACTGAAACCCCATGGTGTTTTAATGCACCTTCGCCACATATTAGCTGGGCCAAGGGTACCGGCCGCCCCTGAGGACGGACTCCTAGGCAAAAAGGATTCCTACCACCTAGTAAATTAATGTCTATTAGTTGAAATCCATTAATCTAGTAAATTAATTAATCCCTACTAATAAACATAAGACGAATAAGAAGAGCCGTGGTAGCTCAGATGGTTAGCGCTCGCTGTAAATTTCACAGTACGCGAGCAACCGGGTTCGATCCCCGGCGGCACCCGGCACCACTGAAATTGTTAATTGCAATTTTAAGTGCTCATTTACCACGTGCTCGGCGGTGAAGGAAAACATCGTGAGAAACCTGCATGTCTGAAATAAGAAAAATATATTTCTAAGACATGTGCAGTTGCGCCAACATGCATTGGGGCAGCGCGGCGGACATTTCCTTGCCCTAACACCCTCTCAGAAATTAGAGGAAGCCTGTGGCCAGTAGTGGGATGTATATGGGCTATAACTTTAACTTTTAACTTTACTAATAGATATCAATTTCAAGACTAATGTGTTTAAAATTTATATAAACACTGTACGTACATTCTTTCTCCACTCAAATGTCGGCTTAGGTGTACCGGTAGCTTCGCATCCGATGTCCACATATTCCCTTTGCGTACTTCTAAAAGCCGTCCTCTGGGATTGTTCGCACCGTTGGGAACCTAGATACAAAGTTAAATGCTTTATTAAATCCTTAATAAAAAGACTTTATAAGAATGCGCCAGCTGAAATGTTTTAGTTTTTTTACGCAGTGTAGTGGCGGTGTAAGAATATCGACTACCACATATCGTCCAGGGTGTCATAAAAGATGACACAGGAAAATGAAATGGAGACAGGCAGCAGAATATTCTTAATAAGAACTCAAAATAATAACAAGTGGTAAAATTAAAATTCTCTACAACCAACTTCAATATAAATTATTAAGGATAACCCAAAACTACTAATCAAACTTTAATCAAATTTATATGAAACCATAGAATTATTACGTATAGAAGCGCAGTCTAGTACAAAACACGAGCGTTAAAGTGAAGCAAGGTCATTATGTTAGTGGGCGCGAGACAGAATGTGCCTACGCTCGTCACACACACATACACGCCATTCAGTGATACCAGTTTCTGGCGTTTGCAATCAAATTGTGCAAATCACTATTTTATTGATTAATTTTAAATAATCGATATAATAAAGATTACGTATTGCGTACGAAGACGTATTTTATGAGAATAATAAATGGAATAAAATAAACACGATAATGATGGTACTAATATATTCTATGTATGAAACCACATGAGAAGCCGGTGCTTCTCATGCGGTTTCATATAAGCTGCTATCAAACAAAAATAATCAATGAAATCGGTTCAGTTAGAAAAAGTTATAAGACAACACACATAAAAACATACAGTTGAATTGAGTACCTCCTCCTTTTAGAAGTCTGCAAGGCGTGGTAACTATGGCAAATACTTTTTAAATCTATAGGGACGCCTATATTTGACTTGGGTAGGCTTTTGGGAATAATAAATCATGAAAAAGTATTTAGGTACTTACATTGCACTTCAATGGAATGTGTTTGTGATCGGACCCCAGGGTTCTGGGCGGACAACCTAAAATTATTTAAATAAAAAGTAAAGCACCACAAGATTAATTACTAGTAGTTGAAAACAGTTAGATATTTAGAATTTTTAAACTTTTAATAAAAATTAAAAGACGGGTTGTAATAATGATGATGATGATGATGATGTAAAAGCAGGCTTCAAAATCTAAATAGAATAAAATATAATAATATTTATTATATAATAAAGGCCACCATTATAGCTACAATGAAACCTATGATCCGTCATTTTACTGACTCTCCAAACTCTTCAAACCTGAATAAAATATACAGGTGCCTTGTAACCTCTGTGGGATCCAACACAACCAGAAAGATGACAGGCGCAGGACCAACGGCTTTCTCAGGCACGGTGGTAGAATACTAAAACTTCCTGACTCCAGGAAACTGACTGAGAATTTCTTGATAGAAAACCCAATAACTGATTTTGGCCCGACCCCGGATTTGAACCCGAGACAGTCGGTTACAGTTACGACCACTATTACAACGAGGCCACAGTCTAACTAGACTTGGTTAGACGAGCCAGTTCAACCAAGATAGAACCTATCACAGTCCGTAATTATACTGACTCTTCATATTCTTCATTACTTGGCGGTGTAAACAGGTTCGCGCTCTAAGATCGCAAAGGAGCCCCAAAATTTTCATTTCTAATAAATACCATGAGAACGATAAACGAAGTTAAAAATAACTACAAGCTGAAATTGACGGCTTAAACAAAGAGTTGACCAAATTGACTAATTGCATAATTGGCTACTCGCTAGAGTAGGGATATATTACTAGTGATGTGGATATTGTCGATAGGCGATTGCTATCGGTAAAAGAAAAATATCGTGTTAAATAAAAATATTACTACCACTAAATAATTAAGAAATAGAAAAAAAATGTACCGTGGGAGAAGGAGATCTTTCGCCGGCAAAAGCTAAGCGAGCTAAGAAGCGGCCAATGCTAAGTGTGGTACCGAGCTTATTCTATAATAGGTATATATTTAGAGTTATTCTCAATTTATAACCTGATTTTATTTTTCCAATTTTAATATACACGTAACCTCCACAATAGGATTTTCTCCTGTATCGTGAGAGCAGTTTACACACATAAATATCACAAAAACAAATATCCAGACCCGGAACAATTAGGCTTTTGTTGCTGTTCTGTCCATTTTACGCGATTGTAGCTTAATGACAGGGCCGAGACAATTATAACAATTTCCGTGGTCGCGAAATCAGTAGACACAATAGTTAAACAATATAAATGTTTCCACACATATGATTCACAGGACAGAGAAATATTTATGTATCTATCCCATAGTATTAGGACCATTTGCAAAATTATGAAAAGACCCTATGATTAAAATCTATTCAAACTGTCTTAAGAATTTAAATAAAACTAGTTTTACGGATTTTATCGTGTATATTAACTTATTTTATATTCCCGACGTTTCGAGTACTTTACAGCACCCATGGTCACCGGGGAGACTGAGGTATTTGACGTCCCAATGTCATAGTTAACCACGGTTACCTCCAGATTATTTTTTAAACTAGTTTTATTTAAATGTGTAGTGTTCGCGTAAATATAAGAAATCATTCTGTCTTAAGAACTTAACATAGCTCAGCAGAAGGCTACGCATGTAGGTAAAGTAATTTTGCAATAAAACATATAAGTACTTGCTTGCAAAATGTTTTTTTTTGTTAGTTTAATTCTAATTCGTTTAGTAATTTTTACGATACACAATCACAGAATATATTAGCATTACGTAACACAGTGATATAAAAAATTCAAAAGTAAGTCTGACTTGATTTTGACCCACATCAAGACATCGATGCCAACAGTGTCCAACACTAGCAACAAATTAGTATTTGTTAAGATCGAAGGCGGTTCGTTTACACAAATTAATTGCTGTACGCCAGAGATACTTTCCGCAGTTTTGTTTCGCAATCGACTATTTACAATTTGTAGACATGAGTAGTATATACAAAGCGTTCGATAGTGGCGGTGTAAGAATATTCACTACCATATATTATAGTCCCAGAGGCGACAGAGGAAAACGAACCAGAAGATGCAGCAGTGTCTTCCTAATAACAACTAAAACTGCGGTTGCCAACCCGCCTGCCGAGCGTGGCAACTATGGCAAATATTTCCTATGAGTTAATCTGCAGGAAGGTCTACGTTCAGCAGTGGACTTTTCATAGGCTGTATTCATAACGATAACGGATGAACTTTACGTACACCACAGGATTCCAGACTAAAGACTAAAGAAGACCATTATATTACTATTTCCTCTCTGGTTTCTGTGAAGTTAGTGTTATAAGCCTATGCAGGTCTTACAGCTTCATCGGGCCGCGAACTATAAAAGGAGGAGATTATTTATTTTAGTGCAACGTTGCAAAAGCGACGCTGCAAAATCAACAATCTGGGGTAGGATATTATTGTGTTCAGTGATCATATCATCATTACATCAACATCAGATACTCGATATCGCCGGCGGACTCCGGCTCTGACGGCCAACTCGTATCGTTCGATGTTCTGGGCGGTGAGAACCGCCCAGCACAAGCACTTTTATTTATTTTATTTATTTATTTATTCTTTATTGCATTCCTTAAAAATAAAAGAATACAAAGGGCGGACTTAATGCCTTGAGGCATTCTCTACCAGTCAACCCATGGAGTGGTGAGAATTTGACGTAGGTGTGGCAATATAGAATAAAATAACACTACACAAAATGATAATTAACTACATAATATATACATTTTACTAATAAATAAACTATACATATATGACCTATACATACATATATACAAATATATGACATATGTATACAAATATATACATACAAATATACATATTTAAATACATATATAATTAGTACATACAAATAACTATGAATATATGCGTCTGTTTAGCAATACATATTAAATGGATGAATCATGTAAAATGCGTTGTCTTCAATAGATGATTACGGACCAATTTTTTAAAAGCGTACTTATTGGGCGCTTTTCTGATGTCATCGGGCAAGGAGTTCCAAAGGCGTGTAGCCTGAACAGTGAAGGAGTTACCATAGAACTCAGTGAAGTGAACAGGAATACAGATTTTGTTGTTAGAAGAAGAACGTAGGACCCTATCATGAGATGAGGAGAGATAGTTAAATTTACTCTTAAGATAAGAAGGCGAAGATGGGTCATTTAAAATAGAAAAATAACAAGCAATATTCTGAATTGCGCCTCTGACGGATTGTAAGCCAATTTAGCTTAGATCCATATTGCGAAATATCGTCATACTTACGAAGCCGAAAATAAATCTTATACAGTTATTAAGAAGGCGTTCCAGCTTGTTCTTAAGATTTTGGGACAGATCTGGGTAACGCATATCTGCATAATCAATTATGGGTAAAATGAGGATTGGACAAGCATGATCTCAGATTTTGTGGAATAAAATGTTTTAAACGATACAGAGAGCATAACGTGGCAATGACTTTGACTCACTTCTGAAACCTGGGTTCTCCAATTAAACGTGCTTTCGATGTGTAGGCCAAGATTTGTAACAGAATTACTGAACGGAATTATAATACTATCATAATAAATAGGAGGTAAATGTGCAAGATTAATCTTAGCCAGCATCCTTGAGCTACCCACCAGTATAGCTTGGCATTTCAAAGTTGACCAAAACTCCATAACAGAGTAGACCAATCTTTGATAGCTGATAAGTTGTCGTTAAGTTTTTGATCCCATTATGAATATCCTCAATTTCAGCTTGCACATAAAGCTGAAGGTCATCAACGTACAAATGATACGAGCAGTCGAGGATGGAGGTAATAAAGTTTATAAAATTGAAAAATTATAGGAGAAGAATACCGCCTTGCGGCACACCAGCGTCCACATCACCCCATGCTGAGGTCATTTGCCCACACAGACTGACTGCTGTCGACTGCGAAGATAAGATACAAACCATTCCAAAGCAGTAGGACCAAAATTCAGATGAGACAGTATGGAAAGGAGGATTTAATGATCAACTGTGTTGAAAGCATTTGAGAAATCAACTAGTACCAGTACTGTTATCTTTTTCTTCTATGCCGTGTCTAATATTATCAGTAACATTAATTGAAGCAGTAGTGGTACTATGATCAGGGCGAAACCCAGACTGAAATATACTCAGTAGGTTGTTTCGAAATAAAAGTAGAGATTTGCTTGTAAACACAGGATTCTAAAATTTTGGAAAGAAAGGGTAGAATGGATACTGGGCGAAAATGATTGGCAAGAATGGGAGTAGGAACTTTTGGGAGAGGCTTTATAAAGCCCTCTTCCAAAGATTAGGTACTGACCTGACAAGGAAAAATTGATAATATGGGAAATTGCCGGAAGAAGGTGCTCTAGTATATATATTACCATATGTCTACTAATCTCATCATAGCCCACCGCCTTGGATTGGAATGCTAAGATAGACTTTTGACATCATCCTGAGAAACAGGAGAAAAATTAAAGCTAGGAATGTTAGGAGTTTGCACAGAAGCAATGAAAGTCATAGATTGGGAGCGAATTGTAGGTCCAATGCTTTTACAGAAGCGAAATGTTGGTTGATTTCATCGAGTGATAGAGAAGGCCCACAATCCAATGTAGCTGGCCTGCAAAGACCAAAAGATCTTAGAAATTTCCACACTACAGCTGGAGAAGAGTTATTAATACAATTATGGAAATATCGGCGTTTTCTCCAATTTTCTCCAGTACGATCTCTCTTGAAACGAAGAAAGCTCGATTTCGTCTAGACATTGCTGACCTTACGCCTCTGTCATCCATGGGGCAGGACGCTTCAATCTAACTTTGTGAACTGGAGCATGAGCATCATAGAGGCTGAGAACATTGTGGTTAAGAATCGAGACTTTATCGTCAACAGTAGGTGCTGCAATTAATGAGGCTAGATCGAGATTATGAGCGTCATTCTTTAGCTTGTCAAAGTCTATTTTAGAAAAGCTGCTGAGATGCATTATAGTAGGGAATATTTTTATATACTGGAACCGCCCAGGACGCGGGTGTACAGTGTGTACGCGGTGTGTGGGTGTGCAGTGCGCCCGTCTGCGGACTCGCTGTTGTTGTCCTAACAATGTTTGTGGCACTAGGTGAGTGTGTATTGTTTATGTGACTGGCCGGCGACATTTCGGTCGTCGGAATCTATGGAACGTACTATTTCCTTACCTCACATGTATAGTCAGCGGTATCATGCGCTCTCAGGGCGTCCACTTGCAGGCTATAGTTAGCGTGCATACGTATCCTGGGCGGGAGCAGGTGGTGCTGATCCAGAGTGTCTCCCAGCAGCTTGTCGTTCTTGTACCACCGGACGCGGACAATTGTTTCTGGAATAAAAAAATGCAGCTCACATTGCTGATATCTTTTTCATACCTACATGCGCTATATAAATAAGACTATAAAACCGATGTTTCATTGGAAATTGCGAATTCATTTCAAGTGCATTGTGAACTGCTGAACATAGGACTCCCCATATTGCCTTAGGGGCTGTTGCTCATAGACATCTACATTTATCCTCAATTAAGAATCAAAATGCAGATGCGTTGCCACCCTGAGCAATAAGATGGAATGCCTCGTTTTCAGGAAAATAAGGGTCTCCGGTTCTCTACACTCACCATATGAAATACAGGAGCATTAAGCTGCTATTTTAAGCTGGTGTTCTGTGAGAGCGTGGTCCTTTCCTGGTCGAGCCGACCCATTCCTGTCACAACCATAATATAGCTGCAAAGTGGCTCTACCACGTCAAAAATATACGTTGCTGTCCTAAATATAGAAAAAAAACTTAAAGCTAAAAAACATAAGCATTATTTTTTAACTATGCTTGTCCATGCTTTCGATAGTTCACGGAAGCCATAATTTAATAATAATAATAACAGATCGAAGATGCGTCTGGAAAGATTCACATAGCGGACCTCTGGCCGACACAATTGGTACACAAAGATTCGAATCTACGCGCACTTCCTGTTGCTAACGGGCGCTATCGGCTGATGTAGGAAGATTTTGATCGCACACAAATGGAGAGATCACAGAATAAAATGAAATAAAAGTACATTTCACTTGTTTTAACCCACTTCAAAAAGGAGGAGGTTCTCAATTCGAGTGTGTTTTTAAATGAACACATACAAAAAAAAGTTTTTTTTTTGTATGTGTTCGCGATATCTTCGCAGATTGAGAATAAATTTTCACGATTCTTTTTTTATTAAATAGGTAATACTTCAAGGGTGGTCAATTGGTGGATAATTTGGAGAAAAAATTCCACCCCTATGGTAGCACATAAATAACTTCTTTTTTAGCAATTTGAAGTCGGTTTTTACTTTTTTATGAGCTTCACTGAATTGAATTGGATATTTTTTTACTTATCACAAGATAGTTCTTGACTATAATCGCACCTGGCGGTAAGTGGTGATGAAATCATGAATAGTAAATCGTACTATCTTAGCGTAACAAAAACCAACTCACTCTTTCCCCGTAGTTGCTCAGATTGCAATCGAACGAAAATGCAGACGCCGGCAGATTATTCCACTCGTATGCTGTGCTGTACGCATTACGATAAACTAAGCAAACTGTTTGGTTCCAATGCGCGAAATATCGCCAACAGAGGGGTGAAGACCCGTTGATCGTCCGGTTATCCGATGGTGGAAAAGCGAGGGAGGAATTAAGGCATGTAGTTCCTGCGCACACTCTCCGAAAGGCATCCTATAGAAAACCTGCTGGCTAATCTGCGCCTGTGCTCAAGTCTTACAAGATTGGTTTCAGACTAATCAGGGTTATATAATATAACCCTCTTGGCACGTTTCTCCACTGAATCCATTTAAATTCGATATAAATTATAAACTATTTAAATTAAAACATTGCTAATTGTTTGAATTAAAAGCGTTGCGCTGCTTTTTCGTACGGTACTTTTTACTGGTAAAGAGGCATTCCATATTAGTCCCCAATGGTGACAACGCATCTACATTTTTGTACTTAATCAAGGATAGATGTGTGACCATGATTATGGCTGAAACACGAATGAGTTCGACCGGGGAAGGACCTCGCTCTAACAGAATACCAGCGTAATATAGAAGCCGTATAGACTGTAGGTTTACGACCCTATAAAAAGTAATTAATAATTATTTGGTAATAAGTTTATAATAGAATAAGGCTATGGAAGAGCCTTCTGGCACAAGTATTCTTAATACTTATAAGGAAGTATCAACTATAACACTGTGACGGCTCCGTGGCGCAGTGGCTTAGCAATGAGTTGCTGTGCTGGGGCCGCGGGTTCGAATCTCGCACGGAACAGGTATTTGTATGGCCTGCAAATAATTGTTCGGGGTCTGGATGTTTGTCCTGTGTAATTTATGTTTGTAAACTCCTCCGCGATACAGGAGAAAACTTAGTGTGGGGTAATGTTTTATAAAAACAGAAGAAAAAGAAAAACAGAAGAAGAAAAGAACACTACCAATTTACAACGTGCTTGTTATCCACAAAAAGTATTTTTTTATTTTATTTATAATTTATATACCACATCTACCTCCAAGCGTCAATGCGTAATATTAGACCCATCTACCATTCCGCTGGTAGTACAAGCGTGACAATTGACATCATTGTTACGTGTTTTATACAAAAAAAAAAGACTCGTTTTGTGTTCACCCTCATTGTATTATGTTGGCATAAATATGAACAATATCGCGAAATTGTTTGTCACAGCTAAAGCGCAAAGTGAATGAAACTGTTCCGAGTGAAGGGAAATTACAACCCAGCCAATTGTTTTTATTAAAACACAAAGAAACCGACTGCAAAGTGATATAGGTACAGGGTTATTTTTCAAAGAGTAGCCAAATTTTAAACTTAAGTTCAAATATATAAAAAACATGCTTGAGTGTCGTGGAACACTCGGTTGGAACGAAGTTCCTTACGTAGTATTTTTTTAAATACTAGTAATGCTATTAAACATTACTAATATTCCCTTAAACCACTTCTTCTCAAATTTTAAACTTTAGGCTATTGACGCTTTCAATATATTATTATTGATAAACGTATTATATTATTTATTAACAAATACAAATAAATGAATTACTAGCGTCTATTAAAATGAAGCGTCATTTAAAATAAAATAATATTTCTTTCATGGCAAGATAAGAAAAGTGCGAGGGAGATGGATATTATTCCATCTCGCTTCCTTATGGCCGCCAAGGCCGTCTACACTACGTCAGAAGGGGTCGTAACGGAAAAATCTTACACTTTTTCTCGCTTAGCCCCATCTGCCAAATTCGTACCGTCCGATAAAGAACCTCGTTTCAATAATGATATACCGTTATTGTTGTTTTTGAAAATACGAGTAAATAAGGCTTCTACTTTTATTTGAAATTATACCAAATTGAATGTGATTTATGGGCAACAACGTTTTTTCCTAGCGATCCACCCTTATGAATGTGTGCGTGCGCTATAAAATAAGTTAAAATAATGCATTACCACGCATTTTGAATTTAAAAGATAAAAAGGACAGAATGTTTGAGATTTTTTTTAATTAATTTTTCTACGCCATTTGCCTATATTACTTATTCTGAACATTCTCTGCAAATTTGGCCGGTTATTGCAAAATAACCCTTTATAATGACGATAAAATATCTAAGCGTATATGAGCATAAGATAGTTCAGAATAGATTTTTAAAACGAGCTTGTAGTAACTATAATAATCTTTAGAGATCCGGACATATTTTACAGAATATTAAAGTCCACTAGTGAACATAGGCCTCGCCATAGATGACATTATGGGTATTTTGCCATAGTTGCCACGCGTGTTACATGAGTTGTTATAAGGCATATGCAGCTGCCCATCTCAAATTTCATTTCCCTTTGCCGCCTCTTACGGAATGATATGGAAAACGTACAATTTCATAGTATTATATTGTTAACGTTACTACTTCAAGATAATAAATAATTAAGTAACTATATTCAGTAAAGAATTTGTGGATGTGATGAATGAATGAATAAAAAAAAATTATACTAACTATTCAAACTTACGTTTTTTGCATCATTAGTTGCGCATAATTAGTTAATTATACATCATATTTCTACATCATGACCTCGCCTCGTTGGTCTAGTGGTAGTAGTAGGTCCGGGGTTCGAATCCCGGGTCGGACCAAAAAAATCAGTTATTGAGTTTTTCCGTCAAGAAATTCTCAGTAGCTGTCCCGGAGTCAGGAAGTTGGCGGTGTCTCAACCCCGTGCCTCGGAAAGCACGTACAGCCGTTGCTCCTGCGCTTGATCTCTCTCCGGTCGTATCGGATTACCGTCCCATCGGACTATGAGTGATGGAATAAAGAGGAGCCTGTGCTTGCGCATGTACTTGGGCACTATTATCCTGTCCTGCGCCGATGGCTAGTCTCGTTGAGGCTAGAGTTACATACTACATAACGAACTTCACTGAGTTCAAACCGTTTCCAGCGGGATCTAACAATAAACCATTATACTCCTGTTCCCGGGTTTAGCCGACCCGTTCGAGATACAACCATAATATCGTCGGTTATTACTTTTCAACTGACTTCAAAAAAGGAGGAGGTTCTCAATTTGACTGTATTTTTATTATGTGTGTTACCGCTTTTTTATTTTCCGCTATTTTCTTATTTTAAACTTATTGAAAATTATTTTCTACTTTTTATTTCGGTTATCTACAAAATAGCGTGTTTTTTAGTTTTTTTAAACTATTATTTATTTTCTATTTTTTATTGCGGCTAACTACAAAAGCATGTTTTTTTTTGGACCGAAGTCTTTTACGCGGCTTACAGTAGATTGAACTAGCAGCAATCGTAGTTGTTTTATGAATTATTTGCAAATCCTGAGGATCCTGGCAAGGATACTGGGACGAACTATTTGAATTATTGCATTGTCATCGGTCCTTGATAAGTGTGCGAAGTTACAAATCAATCCGACGTTTTGAAAGGGATGAAAATCACATTCGAAAATTCCGTTACATAGATACAAGCTACACTAATAAAAGCGTGTTAAACAAATTGAGGTGAAATAGTTTTCGGTACTCATGCGCCGATCCCTCCTGGACATCTGTCTTTGTTGCAATTTACATATGTATGTAAACTACCTCCACGATACGAGTACAGGAGAAAATCCTAGTGTGTGGGTAACGTTTTCTTTTTAAAAAAAGGAAGTTAGCCGACCTATTTCTAACCAGTCAGTATAATTTATAAGTTGACGAACGACTAACGATTTATTTTTTAGTTCGTTATCTCAACATCCAACACAGATATCTATCATCTCATGATGATGTTTATTTGTTTACATATTTGGTATACTAATCGTTATAAAAAGATCAAAAGCAATCAGGAAAAATAAGCATTTGTACAATAAATTATATCCCAAGCGTGGCCATCCGATTAATATTAAAGGTGTATCTCATCTTTACGGTAGGCAATTTGTTAGAAAACTTTAAATTAAGGCTTGCTACAAACGGAGCGTTAATATAACGGTAAAGAACTCGTCAAGACTAACATTCTGTTTTACTCCCTAATAATGATTGTACTTGCATCAGTGTAAATTTAGAATTAAACTATAATAAACGAGAGAAAACGAGAGCCGTGGTAGCTCAGATAGTTAGCGCTCGCTGTAAGTTTCACAGTACGCGAGCAACCCGGGTTCGATCCCCGCCGGCGCCAATGAAATTGTTAATTGCAATTTTAAGTGCTGATTTACCACATGCTCGGCGGAACATCGTGAGAAACCTGCATGTCTGAGAAATAAGAAAATAAAATATTTCGAAGACATGTAAAACCCTCTCAGTAATAAGAGGAGGCCTGTGCCCAGCAGTGGGACGTATATAGGCTGTAACTTTTAAACGATGACATGAAACTACCGTACACTCTTTGGCTGAAGGAAAATCACAAAAAGAGAATATTACCGAAGTTTTTATGTCGAAACAGTTAAGATTTTATTTGAATTAATGGACATTCCACTATCAGCCTATTTCTCTTCGCTATCGCTACAAGCTCAGAGTAATAGAATATAAGTTAGAATTCACAGTCGAGTCAAATATACGTTGCACTGGTTTGACTCAAATATAAATAACGCAGTTGACTTTATCAAATAACAACGATCTACCACTTCAAGAAACATCCCACACAACTGTTGAAGAGAAAAGGTCAAACAAGTTTGCGTGTCACAAGGTCGATGCCATTAATCGAAGTACTTTTAAACAAACACAGCTGTATGGCACGCGTAACTCAGATCCTAAGTTTAATACTTCGGTTCGTAAAAATTCACGTGACGTCAACAATGCCATGCGGTCATCGTACT
>JAGSMP010001536.1:0-52348 GCA_029286625.1 Parnassius orleans
CTTCAAGAAACATCCCACACAACTGTTGAAGAGAAAAGGTCAAACAAGTTTGCGTGTCACAAGGTCGATGCCATTAATCGAAGTACTTTTAAACAAACACAGCTGTATGGCACGCGTAACTCAGATCCTAAGTTTAATACTTCGGTTCGTAAAAATTCACGTGACGTCAACAATGCCATGCGGTCATCGTACTTAGCAACGAGTGACCTGCAAAACGCACATAAGGCAATTATCAAGGCTATAAAAACTAATAATTTTGCCGACGACATTGCATAACTCAATAAACTTCCTAAAGTGCGAATAACAAGCAGCATTTTAAACTCTAACCCCTTACTAGACGAGCACAAAATCTTACGTGTAGGAGGGCGACTGGAAAATGCCAACTTAAGTCAAGAACAGAAACATCTAATTATTTTACCTTACAACGACAAGTTAACGAAGTTAAAGATCGACCAAGCGCACAAGAGGACCCTGCATATTGGAGCCAGACTAACCCTATCATATCTACGCAACAGATATTGGATTATCAGCGGATTAAAAGAGCAGTGAAGAAACAACTTATACGGTGCATCACGTGTCATCGCTTAAAACTATCAACAACAACCAACTCATGGCCGATTTACCTCCTCCACGTGCCGTTCCATCCCGGTCCTTCACACACAACGGTGTAGATTTCACTAGGCATGTGGTGGTAAAGGCTAACAAGGTCAGAGGAATAAAGACAATGAAGGCCTACGTAGCGGTATTCGTGTGTCTGTGCACAAAGGCTCTTCATCTTGAACTTGTCTCCGATATCAGCACAGTGGTTTTTCTTAACGTTTGAAACGAATGTGTGCCCGCCGAGTAAAGCCTCGTCACATGTACAGTGACAACGGCACCAACTTCATGGGCGCAGCAAGAGTCTTGGAATAACAACGAAAGGGGGTATTACAATGCTACATAAACAATGACGTCATAACTAACCTGTCAGAGTGGGGCATTAAATGGCATTTTAACGCTCCTTCCTGGCCTGCTGCTGGTGAACTCTACGAAGCAGCAGTCAAAAGCCTGAAACATTACTTCAAACGAGTACTTGGGGATCAAAAACGTACGTTCGAGGAATTTTCGACACTTTTGGCACAGATTGAAGAAAGTCTCAACTCTCTTCCCCTGGTGGCGTTGTCAGAGTATCGAAGACCTTGACTGCTTGACACCGGCTCACTTCCTGATCGGCGAGCCTTCTCTAGAACCACCACTATCCGCTGAGGGTAATGACATGACCTTCACTACAAGATGGCAACTTACGGAGAAAATGTACAAGGACTTCTGGAGAAAGTGGTCCACTGACTATCTCCAAACTCTACAAATTCGAAGCAAATGGCACTTTCCTACAAAAAACTTAGAAGTTGGGGACGTCGTCATCGTCAGAGAAGACAACATTCCTCCTGCCAAATGGATCCTGGGACGGGTATTGGAAACTCACCCAGGTGCGGACGGCCGGGTACGAGTCGTCACACTGAAAACTAAAACAAGTCATATGAAGCGACCGATTACAAAATTGTCACGCCTACCGTTGGAGCCATCATCTTATACAACTGCATCTTCTGACGTTAACACTACAAAGCCTGCAAGAAAAACACAAGGAAAATGTAGAAACAACAACGGCAAAAAACTCTTCAAGGACCTTTTTTGCAGGTAACTACTGATATTTTCGATATGTGTTGGACCTACTATGCAATAAATGATCAACATAACGAAGCTTAGCACTTCAAGACTCGTTTATTTTGACAAGGTGTCTAACGTGCAGATTATTCAAGATAAGTGGAAAATGTTTGTATACTACAACATGACGACATATTGGCGGAGTTTGGAAAACATACAAAACTATCTCAACCATTTGAACACATTATGCAAGAAGGAAGCAGCCAATCTCACAATTTCATCCCAGTTTCATCACGAACTTAACAGATTCAACACTAATGGTTTCTTATATTTACGAACACTACACATTGAATAAAACTATTTTTGGATTTTATCGCGTTTAATTTTACTAATTTTGATTCCCGACGTTTCGGGTGCTTTACAGCACCCATGGTCTGGGGGACTGAGGTGTTTGACGTCCTAATGTCATAGTTAGCCCGGCTACCTTCAGTTTTTGAATATTAATTTTGGTCCGATCTACGCAGAATGAGCTTACAGTATCTTGAAGTCTTGCAGTGGTATGCTTGGGTTTGGATTTAATTTTGTTAATTATAGGATCCGAAACAGATGGCAGCACCCATCCATCTTCTCTATTGAAATTGGATGTTTTTAATTTCAATAGCCTCGCGTATCATCCTTGGTAGGAATCGGTGTTCTTTGCGAGGATTTGTGGTCTATCAAATCTGATGTAATGGCGGGACGATCTTGAACATGTTCACAGACTGCAGACTTTGAGCGTCGGTGCCTCACGTCAGCTATATGTTCTTTCACGCGGTTTTAATGGATCTTTTGTTTGTCCTATGTAGAGACCACATTCACAATCAAGCTTGTACACTCCTGCATCTTGTAGAGGATATTACACTTGACGGATGGTAAAATTGACTAATCTTCTTCGGCGGCTTGGTATGTTTTAATGGGCTCGCTTCAAAATATAGCCAACCTTGTCTGTGACTCCTCTGACATAGGGTAGTACAGCAGGCACACGCTCGACTGTGGCCGGCTTCACTCAGTACTGTGACGTAGGCGCGGGACCCGAAGCTTGTTGCCTTGCAGTACTTGCTCGACATGCTGAAGCTCGGCGGCAGATGTTTTCTGTCACAGATCCTCGTGCTCTCTGAAACAAAGATTTTCCACGGTAGCTAACTGTGATGGATGATGGTGCGATTCACCATTTAAATATCAGTTGGTATGGGTCTTTTCCTATACACAGTGTGACCAATAGTGTTATCAGGGTTTCGGATGACTAAAACATCTAGAAAGCTAAAGAATTGTTTGCCTCTAACTCCATTGTGAATTGTATTTTAGAATTTATGGAATTAAGGTGGTTTAAAATGCAGTTACTTTGTCAGATGGTAAATTGTGAAAGTGTCGTCTACGTACCGCTTGTAGAATCTTGGATATACAGGAGCAGTAAGAAGGGCTTTCTCCTCAAAGTCCTCCATGAATATGTCGGCGACTATGGGAGATACGGGTGAACCCATTGCTACGCCATCTACTTGCTTGTAGAACTCCTCCTTCCACAATAGATAGCCAGATGTAAGGCAGTGCTTTAACAGTAATGCATATTCTGTAGGCATGTTGTATTCTTCTAGCTTCCTGGTTATAATTGAGATGCAGTCTTCAATGGGTAAGCATGTAAATAGTGACTGAACATCAAAACTGACCATAGTTTCATTGTCAGCGAGATGTAGGTCTTTATCTCACTAACAAAATGGTACGAATCCTTCGTGTGTGCTCTGGTTTGTCCTCTCAGCGGTGACAGAACTTTGCCAAGTGTTGAGCCAATTTATAAGTTGGTGAGTCGATCTGGCTCACTATAGGACGTAGTGGAGCGTTTGGTTTGTGTATTTTGGTAACCCATACAACCTCGGTGGTTTGGTACATGGTGGTATTATCAATTTACGTCGAGATCTAATTTTCGGGTAATTCTTTAACAGATCGCTTGTTGTTTTAGCATTGGTTGTAGGGTCTGTTTGACCTTTTGTACGTATTTTCGTCCGATAAAAGTTGTTGTATTTTAGAATTATAATCTGACGTATCCATTACTACCATAGCATTTCCTTTATCTGCACGGAGAATCGTGAGTTCTGGTCTGTTGCGTAAGTTGTACAACAAAAAATTAAATCCAAACCGAAGCATACCACTGCAAGACTTCAAGATACTGTAAGCTCATTCTGCGTAGATCGGACCAAAAATTAATATTCAAAAAACTGTAGGTAGCCGGGCTAACTATGACATTAGGACGTCAAACACTTCAGTCCCCCCCGTGACCATGGGTGCTGTAAAGCACCCGAAACGTCGGGAAACAAATTACTAAAATTAAGCGCGATAAAATCCGTAAAAATAGTTTTATTCAATGTGTAGTGTTCGCGTAAATATAAGAAACCATTATGTAAACCAGTACGGACTGGTAATAGCAAATAAAATTCGCCGATTAGAAGATCTTAAAAGTAAGCGTGCAAGATATATAACATCTTTAAATTTCTTGAAGAGATGCAGAGACCATAATCTCATTCCTACGTCTTTCTAAATATGAACCAAAAAGGACGTTCGAGGAAGCGCTAAGATCCTAAATCAGGCAAGTAAAAAGTTGTTACGAACGGTGATTGAGCAAAAACGGTTCGATCTACAATTCATAAATAATACCATAGACAATTTGTCCAGTGAGTTAAAGACAGTTTAACGACATTTGATTTTAATAATTGCATTGAAACTTTAAACAAACGCGAAACATCAAAATATAATGAATGCAAAATAAACAAATAGAAAATATCAAAATTAACTATCAAATCAAATGCCAAACGTCCATGGCAACGTAGAAACGAAACACAACAACCGTTGACCACAGACACAAACAATAAACAACACACGGTCTATAATCTGTCAAAACAAACACTGGACGAACCTACAATAAAAGTATTATCGAAGGGTCTGAATTTCGCAATAACACCGCGAAAAATCCCGTATGAAATTATCTGTAACGTTGAGGATTGTCTGTTTAAAAACAATGTGGAAAGGAAGATTTAGAGGCCATACGTCAAGACATTTCGTCCTTGTTACGTCGAAGTTCAGTGCCGAAACTAAATCTACCCAAAGACGAGATTAAAGCGTTGTACAACTTACGCAACAGACCAGAACTCACGATTCTCAGTGCAGATAAATGAAATGCTACAGTAGTAATGGATACGTCAGATTATAATTCTAAAATACAACAACTTTTATCGGACGAAAGTACGTACAAAAGGTCAAAACAGACCTACAACCAATGTGCTAAAACAACAAGCGATCTGTTAAAATTACTCGAAAATTAGATCTCGACGTAAATTCGATAATACCATGTACCAAACCACCGAGGTTGTATGGGTTACCAAAATACAAACCAAACGCTCCACTACGTCCTATAGTGAGGCAGATCGACTCACCAACTTAAATTGGCTCAACACTTGGCAAAGTTCTGTCACCGCTGAGAGGACAAACCAGAGCACACACGAAGGATTCGTACCATTTTGTTAGTGAGATAAAGACCTACATCTCGCTGACAATGAAACTATGGTCGGTTTTGATGTTCAGTCACTATTTACATGCTTACCCATTGAAGACTGCATCTCAATTATAACCAGGAAGCTAGAAGAATACAACATGCCTACAGAATATGCATTACTGTTAAAGCACTGCCTTACATCTGGCTATCTATTGTGGAAGGAGGAGTTCTACAAGCAAGTAGATGGCGTAGCAATGGGTTCACCCATGTCTCATATTCGCCGACATATTCATGGAGGACTTTGAGGAAAGCCCTTCTTACTGCTCCTGTATATCAAGATTCTACAAGCGGTACGTAGACGACACTTTCACAATTTTACCATCTGACAAAGTAACTGCATTTTAAACCACCTTAATTCCATAAATTCTAAAATACAATTCACAATGGAGTTAGAGGCAAACAATTCTTTAGCTTTCCTAGATGTTTTAGTCATCCGAAACCTGATAACACTATTGGTCACACTGTGTATGGGAAAAGACCCATACCAACCGATATTTAAATGGTGAATCGCACCATCATCCATCACAGTTAGCTACCGTGGGAAAATCTTTGTTTCAGAGGCGAGATCTGTGACAGAAAACATCTGGCCGCCGAGCTTCAGCATGTCGAGCAAGTACTGCAAGGCAACAAGCTTCGGGTCGCGCCTACGTCACAGTAACCGAGTGAAGCCGGCCACAGTCGAGCGTGTGCCTGCTGTACTACCCTATGTCAGAGGTCACAGACAAGGTTGGCTATGTTTTGACGAGCTTCCATTAAAACATACCAAGCCGCCGAAGAAGATTAGTCAATTTTACCATCCGTCATGTAATATCCCTCTACAAGATGCAGGAGTGTACAAGCTTGATTGTGAATGTGGTCTCTCTTACATAAGACAAACAAAAGATCCATTAAAACCCGCGTGAAAGAACATATAGCTGACGTGATGCACCGACGCTCTGGGAAGTCTGCAGTCTGTGAACATGTTCAAGATCGTCCCGCCATTACATCAGATTTGATAGACCACAAATCCTCGCAAAGAACACCGATTCCTACCAAGGATGATACGCGAGGCTATTGAAATTAAAAACATCCTAATTTCAATAGAGAAGATGGATGGTGCTGCCATCTGCTTGGGATCCTATAATTAACAAAATTAAATCAAACCCAAGCATACCACTGCAAGACTTCAAGATACTGTAAGCTCATTCTGCGTAGATCGGACCAAAATTAATATTCAAAAAACTGAAGGTAGCCGGGCTAACTATGACATTAGGACGTCAGACACCTCAGTCCCCCCAGACCATGGGTGCTAAAGCACCAGAAACGTCGGGAATCAAAATTAGTAAAATTAAACGCGATAAAATCCGTAAAATAGTTTTATTCAATGAAATTCAACACTATGACGATATCTTACGATCTGGACATAGACTGTCTCGAAGAAAAAGAGGACTAGTGAATGGAATTGGATACATAGCAAATTCCCTTTTTGGTACTCTGGATGAGGGATTTGCCAATCAGTACGAGAAGGATATCAACATAATCCAGTCAAATGAAAATCATCTATTGTATCTCTACAAAAATCACACATCGATCATCGAAGGTGAATGTTATCTTCTAAAAATAAACAACGAACAATATGAACTTAATCAAATAACTGGACATACGGAGAAAACTATAGTACTCACATCTGAATACCTATCTGTAAACCTAAAAAGGGACATGATAGTACCCTTAGAAGACAGAGATGTATCATCATGCTTAAATCTTCAAGAAAACAAAATGTTATGTGCTATCAACCAACCTATTTACAACATCAAGGTAACCAAAACATTATGTGAAGCGCAAATATTAAACAATGGCGACTTATAAACATGCCGCAAAAGAGTATTGGATTGCAACGACAGGTGTGTGCGATTACAAAATCGTGGCGCGTGGCTGTTCTCCTGTTGTGAAGACTGCACGATGCGGATTTTTTGCAGGAGTGACGTCACAGCACTTACACGGCACGGGGATTGTGTCACTCGGACTTGGGTGTATGCTCAAGGAAAAAGCTTCGTGATTCATGCTCGCAATCACTATCACAGCGAGTTGAAACTAACAGGCAGTAAAGAAATAATGTACATGCGCGAATCAAGCCTGAACCACATACTGACAGACTTCAATCATACATTTGTTCCTGAAGATCATAAAGACGCCTTACAAGAGCTGAAAAACAACATTGATAAGGTCAAGGAACAGCAACAAACGCTGAGTGTACAATCACTTACACATGACACACACAACTATGTGTTGTACACCATAGTCGGAGTTATCATTGCAGCCTTCATTGCATGGGGGACATTTCGGCTGAAAAGAAGATGTCAAGGCTGCAGCGTGAATCTCCGCGACAAGCCAGACTCCAACAATGTCGAGCAGCCAACCCAAGGACATTCATCGGAGCACCGGGTCTCGGACATCGATAGTGTGGATGCGGTGATCGCAACGGCTGCCCGTAAACTCAATAGGGGTTCATCGCCATAAACTTTCTTCTTGTTTATAAAATTGGCAAGATGTACGAGCAAGTACATGGTATTTCAATAGTTTAGGAAATATGCTGATATCGCGCCTGCGCGCGCGACACGTTCATTCCAATTACATTTTATTCATAAGTATTTTAGTACAATAAACGCTCTCTACGGAATCAGACACAGTTTTAATTACCACATCCCGTGACGTAGATACAACCTACATCGACATCCTATACATCGATTATATGTAGAAGGTTACTATTCACAACCCTACAGTCAGGGTGATCGAGCTTCGCTCGACGTTAGAAAAAGGAAACTTTTTCTCAGGGATACCACCTATTTAGATAAAATTTGAAAGTAAAACATTGGCTAAATAAAAATATCATCCAAATCGTTTGAGTCGTTATCGAAAAACACACAAATTCATGCCTTTTGCAATGTGAACATCAATTACTTTAATGAACATGGTTGGAAGTGTTTTTGATTGCAGTCTCCGTGTGTGAAAATTCAACATTAGCATTATATACACGCTAATATATTATAATTCTTTTATATTATTTTATGTACTTCAATTGTTCTCTTTCTTTTTATTTTGATTGTTACAAGGAACATAAGAACAAACAACCAGACCCAGTAATCATCTGTATTTATTTGACGAATTAGGAGTTTTCATAGAACATTAAATATATATAGTAAGTAAAAGAACACATAGTATAGAACGTAAAAGAACACATAGCTGACGTGAAGCACCAACGTTCCGGGAAGTTACATTAGATTTGATAAATCACAAATTCTCGCGAAAGAACATCGATTCCTGCCAAGGATGATACGTGAGGCTATTGAAATTAAAACATCCTACTTTCAATAGAGAGGCCGGGTACTACCACCTGCTTGGGATCCTGTAATTAATAAAATTAAAACTAAGCCAAACATACCACTGCAAGACTTCAAGACACAGTAAGTTCATTTTGCGTAGATCGACCAAAATCAATAATTAAAAAGCTGAAGACACTCCGGGTTAACACTGACATCGGGACGTCAATCACCTCAGTCCCCGTGACCATGGGTGCTGTAAAGCACTCGAACCGTCGGAAATTTAGGTAATTGTAGTGTTCGCGTAAATATAACAAATGATTATGTAATAATCTGGATAGAGAGCATTGCGGCTGCTATTGACAGTAGAGTAAAATGTCATACTCCTTTACATAATGAAAATAGCATTGGCTGTGTCGTCGACATGGTCACTATGTAAAGGTAATCAAGTGTGTCAAGGTTGTTTTAAGTTAATACCTAACTTTAATATTTGCCGTGTAATGTAGGCTTAAGAGAATCCACAAACCCATATTAATTCGTGGTTATAGTAAGAGATATTTATATTTTTATACCTATGAGTATAATAATGTCATCATCATCATTATTACAGCCCTTCACAAGTCACTGGTGAACATAGGCACCCTCAAGGAATGCCGCAAGCACGGTCCTGAGCCACCTGCATCCATCGACTTCCTGCATGTCTTACCAGGTCGTCACGCCATCTAGTGGGGGGTCGCCCTACACTTTACCTACCGACACGAAGCTGCCACTCGAGAACCTTTTTTACCCATCGGTTATCGGTTCTTCAAGCTATATGGCCGGCACATTGCTACTGCAGCTTACTAATCCGTTGGGCTATCTCGGTTCTACTGCGGATACTCTCATTTCTAAGTTTATCACGCAGAGAAACCCCGAGCATAGCCCTCTCTATAGCTCGCTGAGCGATCTTGAGCTTCCTCATACGGCCAGCAGTGAAGGACCACGTCTCAGATCCATAGGTCATCACTGGCAACACGCACTGGTTGTACACTCTCGTTTTCAAATTTTGAGGTATAACTGACGAAAATATGTGTCGTAATTTCCCAACCGCTGTCCAGCCGAGTTGAGTCCGTCGATTGACCTCTCGGTTGAAGTTGGTGAAGAGTTTCGGGGATATAACGTCTATATAATATAATCTTACAGCTTTAT
This sequence comes from Parnassius orleans, assembly GCA_029286625.1. Taxonomy (NCBI): domain Eukaryota; kingdom Metazoa; phylum Arthropoda; class Insecta; order Lepidoptera; family Papilionidae; genus Parnassius; species Parnassius orleans. Next base: position 9,709 of record JAGSMP010001536.1, read on the forward strand.
GCAGTTGGATAGATTTCGTACTCTGGTACTCGGATAGCCATTGTAGCCTACTGTACAAATACTTCAGCACTTCGATATACCGACAGTCAACTTGGCACCGCTGAAGGGACTGCAGCACCATAAATTTCGACGTAAGCAAAGGTTTTTCATAGTCCACATAAGCAAGACATAGTGGCAAATTGTAGTCCTCGGTCTTCTTTACAATTTGCTGAAGGGTATGTTTGTGGTCTATGGTGCTAAACCTTTTCGGAAACCGCCTTGTTCGGAGGCAGAAATTTGTCGAATCTGCGTGCGAAGATTCCTAATGACTGTCGAAAACAGCACGTAGACGCGGCTCAGAAGGAAATCGGTCTGTAGTTCTTCAAGAGGCGTTGTCGCCTTTCTTGAAGAACGAGACCACCGTACTCTGCTCCACCTCTCGGAGTAGTGCCACCATGGAAATTGGAATTAAAGAGCTTCTGAAGGACTTCAAGTACTGGCCTTCCACCCGCTTTCAGAAGCTCTGCTGTAATTCCATTCTTACCCGGGACTTGCCTTTTAAGGTGCTGGAGAGCCATTCTAATCTCGCTCAGACTGACGTCCAGAATATCATCGGAATAGGGTCGGATAAGACTTACTCTCGGATCGTTACTCACACATTCGTGTGGCTCCAACGATAATGTGTACAGCTGCCCATAGTACCTCTCAATCTCACTCAACATCTCAGGTTTTCCGTAGACAATGCTGCCATACTCGGTAATCAGCTTCGACAGTTGGCTCTTCCTGGCAGACAGATGTCTGGCAAACACTTTGGAGCCTTGGTCCCGTTCAATCGCTTCTTCAATATGAGCTGTATTAAAGTTGCGTAAGTCCCGCCGCATGCATTTGGCGATCTGTCTATTCAGTTGCCTGTATGCTGTCAAGTCTGTTGAGAGTTTTTGTGTTCTTCTGCGGCGGATCTTGCAGAACTTTGCTCCGACAGTTTCCATGAGCTTGTCATTCATATTATCCACTTCATTGAAAGCTTCTAGGCAATGAAAACTATTTTGTAACTCGAACTGAAAATTTTCGGGACTTTAGATGAGAGCACGAGGGGGACGAAGCGTTGACTTCATTAGACGTGACCTCTCCAACTCAACGTTTAGGTTCAGTGTGCCTTTTACCATTCTGTGATCACTGCCAGTTTTCACCCTCGCGATCACTGAGAAATCACTGAACAGTTGTCGTCTGGTCGTCATAATGAAGTCAATCTCATTTTTGTCGAACCGTCGGGCTCGACCAGGTCCACTTTCTTTTGGGCCGCTTCTGGAAGAAGAGTTCATCATAAAGAATCTCTCTTTTCCCATGAAGTCGGCCAGCTGCTAATGGGTTCCGTTGCCCTTTCCAAATTCCCCATCTTCAGCTCACCGTTCTCTCTTGTGCCTAGTTTTGCGTTGAAGTCTCCATTACCACTGTTTAGTTGGTTTTGGAGAAATGCATGGCTCTAGATATCTACCTCATACATTTCCTCCACCTCCTCATCGAGATGCGTATTAGTGCGTAAACCTGTATGACCTTCAGCGAATACCGTTTGGTGATTCTGAGTATAAGGTATGACACCCTCGTCGACACGTCCCATAAAAATGCACGTCGACGTGCATTTTTATGGGTGACGTAAATGGTAAATGTAGGAAAACAGTTCTAGAGTATGCAGCGTAGAGCACTGTATTAAATTATTCTACAGTAATAAATTGGGAATATAATATATTATGTTCATAATGTATTCAGTAATATGCTCTGCGCTGCGTACTCACGAACGTGGAGTGAATCTCCTCGTTGGTAGCGATCGGTCCGTGCCTGGCCGTTTGAAATATTATGACTTTTCGTATTACAATAAATTGAATGTAAAAAATTTAAACAAAATATCTAAACTCCTTTATACTCTGTGCTTGATTGCAGTGAGCACTGGGCGAGCCTGACATTTGACAAATGGACTGTACATTAAAACCATTTCTCCATAGCCATCAGAGAAATATTTACGTTAATTGCCTTTGTTAAGGTAATTACTTTGTACTCTGGTGATGATTTAGCACGTACTGTTGATATTGGTAGCCAATTAAAAAAATGTGTGAAATATTTTTTAATATTTAAGTATTTAATTTTTATTAAAAGAAACTAGTTTTACGGATGTTATCGCGTTTAATTTTAACTTTTTAATTCCCGTCGTTTCGGGAGCTTTTCAGCTTCCATGGTAACGGGGGGTAGTCCCCCGTATTCGTAACATCCGTAAAATTAGTGTCATTCAATAAGTAGTGTTCGCGTAATTATAAGAAATCATTATATTTAATTTTTAATATTTTTTCTTTTTCTATGATGTTTGCCATGTTTGCCGTGGGTGATGGCGTAAACTACTCCAGTATCTTTTTGTGTCTCGTATGTGTCAGAAGAGGCGACAATAAAAATTACAAAAATATCTTATCGTTTCCGATGAAGCGGTATTACCCTGATTTATAATAGAACAAAAATGTAAATAAATTATATGGTAAGAAATCTACAGGACTTTTGTTATTTGTTTAATTTTTTTTTATAGAACTAGAGTGACAAGCGAGCACGCAGTCCAGTGGATATTGTGGCCCATAGTTATATATACCTATCCTCGATTAAGAATCAAAATGCAGAAGCGTTGTCAACCCTGAGGACTGAGATGGAACTCCTCGTTACCAGTAAAAAGAGTTTCCGTTTCTCTACAATCACCATACGCAACACAGCATTATTCAGCTGTTTCACACTAGTATTTTGTAAGAGTGTGGTCCTACTCCGGTCAAGCCAACCGGTGCCGGTTCTTAACTGTAATGTAGCTGCAACATAGCTCTACAAATAAACTTCTATACAGTATGCTATGTTACAGTATATATATACTATGTTATTAGTTATGACAAAGCCAAACCTTTTGCACTGATAATGCTGGTGCCTCCCATTACCAATCTATTAAAAAAGTTTAGCGTTTTTGTATACATTTTCGCCATCGCCAAAGCCTCAACCGTCATTATTGAGATAAATAATCGTTAAAATGCTGCTTCTAAAGGTTTTATATTTTACTAGCTTCTGCCACGACTTCGTACGCGGATCTTGTTGCTTATGCCAGCGACAACGGGGTCGTCAAAATTGAAGATCTGAAACGTCTGATGTTGAATTCTAAGAGCCGGGACGGGAAACAACGTGATTCGCGAGACGATTCGAGACGTTCTAGATCTTTCATTTTGTAAGTCAACAGGAAATGCCCATCAGACTAAACAACTTTTGCTAAAACGTCATTCCTATATATGTTATAGTGTCGTGGGCTTTGGATGGAGTGTAACTCCTTGTGTGTTATTAAGTTAATATATTGGTAATATTGTTTAGATCACGTTCACATGAGGTTTAAGTACTTATAGAACAAAAATACTTCAGCGCAAAGCTTCGGGTAAACTATGTTGAAAGTTGACCCGTCCGAACATAAAGATTTCTAGAACTGCTAACCGGGAAAGAGCGACGTACAACTGACTATGCGAGAAACAACTGACACCGAGATCTACTCCAGCAACACGAAAAGTCTGCCCTTGAGCGTTATTAATTGTCATTGCATAACACAATGATACTGGGAATTGCGTTCTTTAAATTGGAATGGAAAATTATTTGGTATTATGGAATTATAGGAATAAAGACGGTTTCTCCTGCACCGCAACCTGTTAAAATTTGAGCCTCGATTATATTTTGTTGCAACTGTGTTACTTTTAGCCGAGTTCCATTGCAAAGTTGTGATGGTCTTAAATTTCGGAGCAGAATAATCGGAATGCCAATTTTAAACAAATTTCATGAGAAGGAAGTCCGGGCATATTTAAAGAATTTAAAAATTCTATCGGGTAATTAGTGCCTTCTTGTTCATCGACCATTTTATTTATAGAACTATAAACTTTGCTTTCCCCTGTATATTCGACAGTATTTTGTTATTAATCTCAGATGCCTGGTCATTGCGAGGAGTTAAAATGGATCTTTCATAGCCAAAATTGTCCCTGTTTAATATAATTGTTACGTCACCGTAAACCGACGATATAAGTTGTGGTTGGGATTGAACTATACAACATAACTCAGGCGTCAGAATAAGTTTTCCTGGTGTAGTTGTGGATGGGTACCTTCCCCAATCTTTAATAATTTATCAGAAAATTGACGATCATCCGGGTTATCTCAGTTCTCACTCGCATGTTTATAGTCAAATTTACCGATTGTATATCACGCCACAAATAAGAGCTTTTAGGCAAGCCCTAACCTCATCAGCTCAGGTTCCCGTGGTATCCCCGTGGTAAGGTTTGTCGAAATCACCACAAAATAAAACCGTGATACCGCCCATTGGTCGATCATTTTGTCTTATATCCTTAAAGTTCTGTCTACCGCTTCTACTCGTTTTCGGTGGGCCATCGTACATTCATCCCATATGATTAAATTACACTCACGTAATACCTTAGCTTTGTCGCTATTTCTTGAAATACTACAGGTTGGACTTTTCGTGCGATCTAAATCAATTGGTATTTTAAACATAGTGTGAGCAGTTTTACCTCCTGGTAGCAATGTTGCAGCTATACCTGATGAAGCCATGGCAAAACAATTTTACGCTGATTTCGAACATAAGCTAATATTAATTTAGTCAAAAGGTTTTCCCAGTTCCTCTAGGTGCATCTAAAACCATATTGTTCCCAAATTATTCTGAACACTCTCCACACGCGATCATAGACTGAAGGTTGTTCTGCAGTCATCATTGGGACACCGTTTTCTAATGTTGCCAGCAGTTCCATTGAGTTATAACCAATCTCTGCAGAATATTCCCTATTGGTAACCTCTCCGACTGAGGTTGGTGTTGTCAAACCATATTCACAGAGTGATTTACCGCCTACTGCTGTTAAGTCTTCCTGAAGAGCTAATAAGCACAGATTTATGGCAAGATCACGGAAATTATCATTAGTTGCGCCTTCATCATTGTGAGATATATTCCGAAGAAGTCTTCTGCAAATTTTTATTTATATTTTCCCATAATTGTACAGCATCTGACAAATTACAAAATGTAAGTAATGTTACAAATAAATGGCATAACCGTCGTGGATTATCACTAACACAGGATTCTGCTAAAGCTTCATCCCAATGCTGATCATTTTCAAGCAAAATAAATCCTTAAATCCAAAATTAAATTCTTAAAATATATAAGTAGGTACCTAAACTACGTCTAATAGAATGAAATAACCTATTTGATACCTAGGTACCTATTTAAAACTACAGCTAAATAAAATAAAAAGTTTAATTTATAATTAAGCTAATACTAAGAAATATTTAAACACTACCAAAATAACTAATACCTATTTTATAAAATAACAACCAAAGAAATCTAAAATAAATTATTAAACGTAAGAGTAGACTAAAAGTCGCGCTGATAAGCACGGTTTGTTAAAATCAATTATTGTCTGTCAATAAGGTCGAACACTCTGAACGTCTATTCGCATCAACAGCCAAATATTGTATGAAGCTCGCACTCGGACCCCCCGCCTTTTTATACCTCCCGCCGCGAGCCGCGTCGTGCGCGGCGACCGTTACACAAAAATAATCTTTATAGCGTGATTCAGTATTCACGCGCGATGGCTTATTAGCGTATTTCATGTATAACTTTGGTGTTTCTATACCTATTTCTATGATTCTTTTTTATTGAATAGATAATAATGTTAACTTTTTTTAATTAGGGATGAGTGAGTGTTATAAACGTAAGAGTAGACAAATATAATCAAAAGCTCGAACTCCTAAGCTATCGGGAGTTACACGTGTTATTGTGTCAACCATAAAAGATAGACATATGCTGTCGTGGGATATTTTTTATATAATTTTAAGAACATTTCCGTTATACATGGTTTCTGTGTAGCTTTAACCATTAAGGCTGCACACGCGACGGAAGCTTAAAAATGGAGTAATTTCTCCGTTTCCCAACAATTACCTTCACTGCTCTGCTCTATTGATTGTAGCGTGATGAAAAGTATACTATAACCTGCCCAGTAGTATGAAAAATGATTGTACCAAGTTTCGTTAAAACCGTCGAGCAGTTTTTGTTTCTATAACGAACATACAGACAGACAGACAAAAATTTTACTGTTTGCATTTTTGCATCAGTATCGATCACTAATCACCCCTGATAGTTATTTTGGAAATATATTTCATGTACAGAATTGACCTCTCTACAGATTTATTATAAGTTAAATAATAGATTGTGCAACATATTACACTGTTAATTAAAGTTTAAAAATCCATAAAGTATTAAATAAATAAAATTGCTGTCTGTGGATAATTCGTTGTTGGATCATAAGTATTTATGATGCCACAGTGCGAGTTCACGAAACTATTTTTTTTCCTTTAAAAAATAGTACTAATAATGATGTGATGATGATGGCCAAAACCACTTGGGTAAATTAAAAGAAATTTAAGTAAACGCAAGTTTGAAATTTCTGCCCTTCACCGTTCAAGTCTTACGGGCTACCACAGCCATAAATTCCTGAGTTATTTCTATTAAAACCGCAAAAGTTATTCGGAAACATTGACTGAAGCAGCTTACAGTTAAAATTCAAGCCACGATTTCCAACGAAGTCAGATTTTTAAATCAAAGATCTAACGGAACTTTGCTTTTGAGAGGTTTCTTAAAAGTTTTCTCATATAATAAAGTTATTTATAGTATGAGAACTTTCTATTATATATTGTTGTGAGTTTCTACAGACCCCTATGTTGTATATACGATATTTTTGAAAAAAAAATATGGTGGAAGTTTTTGTTAAGCTTAATAAACAGAATAACTCTGTTGCAATGTGTGGAGACTTTAATATCAATCTCCTAAAAGCTTCCTCCACCAGTATTAAATTTAGATCATTGTTTAAATCATATGGTCTTTTTAATTTATTTTTAGAGCCAACACGTATTGCTCAATCTAGTGCAACATGTATAGATAACATTTTTACAAATGTTAAGCCGTTGCATAAATGTATAATTCAAAATTAAGTTCTGATCACTGTGGACAATTAGTTTCGTTAGCTTATGTTCACAAAAAGCAAGTAGATGTGAAAGTTGTGTTTGTTCCAGTAAATGCACGTCGCTTTGAGAAGTTTAAAGTAACATAGTGAAAAACTTCCATCACTTTCATACCAAATGATCCTAATTTTTGTATGGAACATTGTTTAACCTTATTTGCAATGAATTTAATAATACTTTTACTTCTAAAATATTCTCCTGAACAGTCGGAAGGCATTCAATGAATGGGCGACAGTAGGAGTCCATAATAGCAGACAAAGATTATATGATTTTACCATGAAAGGTCATATAATCCTAGCGTTGAATTTAGGGAATATGTAAAAAATATATAAAAAGAGTGTGCTCCATAGCCAAGTCTTTGCATTTGAGCAGCAAAATTAAGACGGCTTCTAATAAAATTAAAATGACATGGAGTATAATTAATAGCGAAACTGGTAGGTCAACTCGCAATTCAGACTACCGGTTAAGTTTTAACAACAAATTAACGGAATCAGATCAGGATGTTAACCACTAAGTCACTGAATTATTCTCCTGCCGTCGCCGAATCTGCAGTTTCTATTTTGTCGATAAATATTTAAAATAAATTAAGAATGAAAAAAAAATGTTAAATGTTCCATATTTCAATATTTCTAAAAGCTATTTTCTTAAATAAATTAAATTAAGAATTGTTTATTAATTATTTTTCTTTTTATTTTTTACTAGCCACTAACAATCCATAGCTAGGCAGAGATTCTTCCATTAAAGCAAAGATATGCCTTTTCCCCACGCTTGTACCAGATGTGAACCTTTTTTTTACTTCCCGTCGACGGAACTGTACATCTCAGGATTATGTATTTTTTTTATTTGGAGACTTACACCCACACTAGGATTTTCCTTTGTATCGCAGTTTAAAAGTAAAGTAAGCAGTGTTAAAGCAGTTTAAATACATAAATTGCACAAGAATAAACTCCGCAACCGGAACAATTATTTGTAGGCCAAACAAATACTTGTTCCGTGCGGGATTCGAAACCGCAGCCCTCAGCGCTGCAACTGAATGCTAAGCCACTGCGCCTCTAAGACGTCAAATATTCATATTTCATATATATTTTTATTCTTCTATAGTTGCCTGGCATTAGTCCTCAAGGGTGACAACGCGTCTGCATTTTGATTTTGAATCGAGAATATGTCATCTTCATCTAATATCTATGGGCCACAGCATCCACTTGCCATCAATGGATAGTGTGCTCGTTTGTCACCATTTTCTCATATAAAAAATAAGAAATAGTGGCATTACGATGGCTTTTAACTATCTTTAAATATGGTCTAGTTCTTAGACTAAAGAATGGATGAACATTAATCATTATAATGTCCTCTAGACCGAGTTTCGGTTACGGCGGCCAGTCTCAACGGAGACTAACCATCTGCACAGGACAGGATTATAGTCCCCGAGTGTATGCACAACCACAAGTGCCCTTTCTATTCCCTAACTTTCATAGTCAGATGGGACAGTTATTCGACACGACTGGAGAGAAATCAGGCGCATGACCTACGGCCTTTCATGTTTTCCGAGACACGGGGGTGAAACACCGTGGTCGTGGGTTCGAATCCAACATTCGACTACTGTCGTGAACCACTCCTAACACAAGCATTTTTAAGCTTACCAGGAATGGTTAAAGGGAATATTAGTAATGTTTAATATGCATTTCTAGTATTTAAAAAAAAGGGTTAAAAAAACACCGCCAACTTCCTGACTTCGTGCTGCAACGGGGAATTTCTTAACAGAATAACTGGTTTTGGCCCGATGTGACCTCACGATCAGCAACCGTGTTTACGACCACAAGCAATCAGTATATGAAAATCTGTCAGCAATCATTATATTATGCAAACATGTATATAGTCTGCAGGTTGTATGATTCGTCACTATACAAAGGGCGCCGCATGTATGCAAACGCTGGCTGGAGTGTGAAATACCGGAAGCAAATATAAATATAATGATAGAATTCTGATAATATGTAGTATCGATTCGTAGGATACGGACTCATAATATGGGATAATAGCACTTTGTACCTATTTTATTGATGAACTACGTTATATTATTTATTTTTGTATATAATTATATTATTTTTAATTATTATTTTTAAAAGTTAACTTAAACCAAATTATCTGTTAAATCAACCATACATATTGTAGTACTAGTATAATGTAATAACTTAATATTATAATACAAATATTATTATATAATAAAATATTATTATCAAAACTGAAAAGTTTTTAAATCTTTTTTGAATACCATTCCCTATAACGCTGATTTGAAAATAAGTCCTTCAGTTACGATCTTCCTATTTGGGTCCATTTTTAGTCGTTATAGCGGTCCTACCGCGAACTCACTTATAATGCATTATCAAGGAAGCCCACGTATTGTGACGGGCAGCTTTGGAACCCTACCTCTACATTGTGCGTGGCCCGACACGCACTAGGCTAGTTTTTTTTAAAAATAAATTTTCCTTTATGTGTCTACTTGAAGATATTTCAGCAAATTATGGAATAAGTAGAACCTTTTTACTCACTGTATGATTGTTTCTGTACCTTGTTGTGTGTACATAAATAAATAAAAAATAAAATAAAAAGTGCACGTTTCTTGTTAATGTTTTCCGTCACCGCCGAGTACTTGATAAATTAGCACCAATAATTGCAATTGACAATTTCTTTGGTAGAGTTTGTACCGGTTTAATAATAATAATAATAGTCATTTATTTCAGGCTTTTTTACACCCGTTTCAAATATCACTAAATGTTAAAAACAAAATGAAAATATAATTATAAGGATACAATAAATGAAATAAATAAATAAAAGAAAATTCAACTGAAATCTTAAGTTAATACTATAATTGCCCCAAAGGGGTTCGTTATCTATTTACAGTTATTGTCGTGATGCACGGCACGCCAATATTTTAGTATGGGATTCTGTGGGCACTCGTAGCACACCCTGAGGGACCAAAACTCCAACCCGAGATCTTATAACGGCGAAGTAATCAGGCACCCCGGCGTAGGCAAACATGCTCGACGCACTGCAGTATTTAGCAGTTTCATCAGAATGCGGTATGCATTATTATACTACACTCTAATGCTGCTACGTGCATTTTTGGTGCTGTCAACAAAAGCTGACAAGTATAGAAGCATTGAAAATATGCTCTAAACAGGGTCAGCCTTGCCTTAGGACTACACCGAGCAAACCGGCGTGCGAGCATATTACACCGAACAGCCAGAGCCCTCCTTTCATTCTATATCGAGGTTATCACAAATCCTCAGTTAGGATATGTCCCAGTTACCTGAATAGATCCACTCCTGCAATAGCTTCACCGTCCAGAAATACTAACGGAATCCTCTCCGGCCTCTGCCGGAGCGGAACACCATCATCTGCGTTTATTAACATTATACTTCAGGCCATGATCCGCGCATAATGCTCGCATATGGCTAATAACCTTCTAAGTCCCCTGATTGAGGGACTCAGTAGCACTATGTCGTGAGCATAGCTGAGATTATTCAGACAAATTGTACCTATGTGGCAGCAATTTTTGTACTTCTAAGTTCCTCAATCAGGTCGTTTACGTATAAGCTAAAGAGGTCCGGAGAGGTAAGCCCACCTTGACGTACGCCACACTGTAATAAATAATCATTAGTGATGTAGTGACTAAGCACTTCATCACTAATGTGCTTCGGTTACGATAATGCGTGGCTTCGGGTTCGAATTCCGCAAGGAACAAATATTTGTATGGTCCACAAATATCTGGATGTTTGTCCTTATGCAATCTATGTATGTATAACACTTTCACGATACAGGAGAAAATCCTAATTTGTTGCTGCGGAGATTGAATTCGGGATCAAAATGAATGATCCATGACTTTTTCTGCTACCAGGGCGGCGTCGTTTAGGAATGAGGTGAAATATTTGACGGATTTCATAACGGGGAAGTTAGTTTGTGCGAAATTTGTAGAGATTAATGTTTCTTTCTGGAATATTAGTTATATTTTACATGAATTAGATTTAAAATTGATAAACCAAACTACGGATATTCCTCAAAAGAGAAGAATTAAAAAAAAAACTTTAAATGTGTAAATAATTAAAGTATAGAGCACTGAAGCATTGTTTTGTGTGCATATTTTATACTCGTACATCAGTACTTATTGTAGTAATTAAATCGCAACTTTTCAATGACACTGTGTGGCCATCCGCGTAACAAATAACTTCACCTTATTCCCAACCTTCGACATCTGGTGAGAGTAATAATATTAGACTTCATTGTGAAGGCTTAAACAATGGCATAATATTAGCAAATACTGATACTGATGAGTACTGAATCGTGAGATAAGCTAGCACGCTTTGACAGCCGTTGGATACACAGTACAGATTAAATCTGAATTGAACGTATAAAGCGACACATTTTAGAAATATGAATGAACATAATATGCCTCAAACACGTTTTAAGCGATAAAGGCTTCTGAAGTTTCGGAGTACTCCTACCTACTGATAACATTTATCGTTATTGTTATGTCTTGTTGTATGCGCACACTGATGTTTATTTTACGTTTTTCAGTGAAACTTTTTTAGGCGTGACTTGAGAGTAGCTTATATTATTGAAGTTTACTCCTTAAGCATCGATTTTTATATACAATATGTAACAAAAGCTCAACGGTTCCCTTTAAGTGCGTTATCAGAATCAATATTCAAATGTATAGAAATAACTTTACTTCAGAAAACTCAACCATAATTTTTTTTATTATTTGCAAATTGTGTGCGGTTATATTATCTCTGCATTGGGCGGGCAGTATGGGTATTGTCAAAGACTCCGCTTTACCGATATTCGTGTCAGTTAGCTGTAATAAAACCTCATACAATTAATTTAAATTTAATTAATTTTTATGGTCGAGTTTTTGGCTGGTTAATGCAAAATAACCCTGTATATTTACTTATGTTTGTAATCACCCATTCTAGCCTATCAAAAGCCGTCTACTAGTCCTGAAGGCCGGTTATTCTGATACTAGTTGGTGTTTTCTGTATAGGAGTCCGTCTGAAGGTAGCACCTGATTATTTCTGCCACCAAATAGCAGTGCTTGCACTGGTGTGTTCAGTCTGAAGGCTATAGAGTGCCAGTATAATTACAGCCTCCGATGCTGGTTCCGAGGCCGTTTTAGTTCTACAAGTTTGCAGGTTACTTACTATCAGATGGATGTAAGTTCTAGTTCTTTTCTAGTTCTTTTATTTCAGTTTTTATTTTATAAAAAAAACTACATCGAATTGCAACTTCACAAAAAACAAGCTCCCCTAATTCAAAATTTGAATATGCCATATTATGCTGCTCTGTTTTGTATGGTAAGTGTAGAAAACCGGAGACCGTTTTTTACTGGAAACGAGATATTGCATCTTAGTCCTCAGGGGTCACAACGCATTTGAATTTAGATTCTCAATCGAGGATGTCTATGGATTACAGCATCCACTTACCATCAGGTAGCTGTGAGTTTGCTTGTCACCCTTATTCCATGAAAAAAGTTGTTTTAAAAAATTTGACATTGTGAAGTTTGAATCTAAACTCGAGATAGTCTCTGAATACCGGTTTAAGGGTCCCGTAACTGCAACGTACCTCTAACACATTTTCGTTGTTCATCCATCACATAAAACTTTTTTATCAACTGCAAATAATCATAGACGCTCAAACAATTAAATCCTGTTAAATGTGCACTACGATCAGAAGAGTAGACACCAATATCTCCTTACCCACACTTTTAAATACACTTTTTAATAGCTTTTAAATAATAGAACATACCCCGAGATGAAAGTTTTATCATTATAAGATTCTCTTTAGTTTGGACACAAATGCAATCGTTTATTACTAAACATCTAGCGCAGCGTTTTTCTTTATTAATTTGTTTGGCTTTGTGTCGTTTATTCTGAAAATAAATGTGGTAGAGCCACGCTGCAGCTATGTCATAGTTGTAGCACGAATGGGTTGCCTCAACCGAGAAGACGATTTTCTCACAGAATATCATTATACATGTTACTTTACATAATGTGGGTACCTATATACTTTATTGCACACCACAATACATGAAAAAAAATACAGTAAACTGTTTTTTTAGGAGGTGGATGCAATAAGATCTTATCAAATATTATAATTGAAGTTATTTACATAACATAATATACAATATTTTACTATAATATACAATATTAAAAAACTATGATAAAAAACTAAAACTAATAATGTTGGCAACATCGCGGCAATAGTGTGAAGTTGCTGCGTGAGGCTAAAATGTTGGCCACAATGCGGTAGGCGAGTGAAGTTGCTGACTATGGGAAGCAAGAACAAGATATAAACCGAGGAGGAACACCATAGGGCACTTTTCGCTTCAACTACCGAACACGCTGGTAGCCTCAACTCAAGTCTCGTAAAGGACATAATTGTATTGTATAATACTTGCTAAATTAAATACTTATACGTACAGTCAGTGTCTAATTGTCTATCTAAGTAAAATATATAGTTTACATCAGAGTGGGATTAGAAACAAAAAAAATGGGTAGGAAAAGAAAATATAGCAGTAAGCGAAAGCACAGGAAAACACGTGTTAGATCATCATCCAGCAGCAGCAGCAGCACCGCAGCAGCAGTGGCTCGAAAACACCCCGCTGTCTCCCCAGAGCCGAAGAGAATGAGGTATCAAATGAAAACTCCACCGAAACTGTAAGTACAAGCCATACAGCGCTTCATAGTATGATACCTGAATTTGATCCGTTAAATGATAATATTGTGACATGGCTTAATGTTATAGAATCTTTTGCGTCAACTTTCTCTTGGTCCGATAGTACAATCCGTTATCAAGCATTAAATAAGCTCAAAAAGTTTGGTACGAATCGCTGTTGCGTAGTGATAATTCCTGGACAACGTGGGCGTGGAAAGATTGGAAGGAAAAAATTTTAGTAACGTTTAGGGTAAAAAGAAATATGTTCGGGTTACTAAAAGAGATTATTGAGCGACGGCCTTTCGAAAATCAGTCTCTGTACAATTTCTTTTTCGAACAAAAAGCTAAAATTGATAATTTGTGCTTAAACTTTACGGACTACGATAGTATATCAATTATCTTAGGAAATATTGGCAACAATAATATTACACGTCAGTTGAAGCAAGTAATTTTAAAACATGCGAAAACTTGGGAGGTTTTACACGGAAGAATTTTCAAATCAAAATTAGTAAAACATCCTCTAGCTTAAATAACATTCGTGATTATAATACTAAAACAACAACCATACGCTTAGCTCAACATCAAATTTACCGTTGTTAACTAGTCTACCGACCTAAACTAAACTAGTCTGGCACGACCTACAAATAAAATAATACTGACCCTCACAAAGTCGCAAGAAATTAGAATGTTTTAACTGTGGCGGTAATCATAAAAGGGTTCAATGTTCGATTAAATGTGAATTTTGCGGAAAAGAGGTCATGGAAGATATATGTTTCCATAAAAGAAATACGAAAATATTAATACCGACAAATTTGACCAACAGGAAACTAAGTGTATTAAATTCTTTAATTCAAAACAAATTTTTTAAGAAGATACATATAAATGATTTTGTTAGCGATGCGTTTATAGATACGGGTAGCAGCTGTTCCTTGATATCATCTCGTTTGGTGAAACAATTTAACCTCAAATGTTCCCTTTAAAACCATGTGATATTGCAAGGGTTTTCAAAGATAGCGTAAAAGCTGTAATGGAAATGGTTCGTGAAAATATTAAATTAGATCCGTTAAAATTAATAGTGTGAAATGTACGTTCTCAGTGAACTCTCAGGATGCGATATATAATAGGACGCAATGTGACTGAAAGGCCCGACCTAATATATTCAAGAATAGGGAAAACCTTACGTTCGAATATGCGAAAACATTGAAAGCTCTTGCAGTATCATGGGTGAGTTAGGGCTTGATTTTGACACAGACTCTCATTACGATGAAATAGTAAGGTTATTTTTTAAAGTACCGTCAATGCAGCCTCTAATATAAATCAATTAGGAATGGTTATTGGGCATGAAATGGAGATAAATTTGCTCAATAGTACCCGTGATTTAGGCCGTATAGAGCATCGTTTTCGGACAGAGTAATTATAAGATCTTTAGTTAACGAACTTTTAGAAAATTGTAATTCGCGAAAAGCAATTCCGCATATGCAAGTCCAGCCCTGCTAGTAAATAAAAAGAACGGCGAGAAAAGATTGTACTGACTATCGCGCTGAATAAAATCACGATCAAAGATAAATATCCGATGCCCCGCATTGAAGATTTAATCGATCGACTACAGGGATGTAGTTTTTTTACCAGTTTGGACTTGAAAAGTGGGTATTACCAAATAAAAATGAAAGAAGATTCGGTTCATAAGACTGCTTTCATTACTGAAGATGGGCACTACGAATTTCTGAGGCTCCCCTTTGGTTTAGCTGGTGCTCCATCATGTTTTCAGCAGATGATGAACCGAGTCGTGGGAAATCTTAGATTTGGAAAAATTATTTTATATCTAGACGACATTTTAATCGTAAGTCAAACAGAGGTAGAGAACTTGGAACTTCTTGAAAAGGTGTTACAAATTTTCAAAAAAAACGGGTTAACACTTAACTTGAGAAAATGTCATTTCTTAAAGACGGATATAGAATTTTTGGGTTACCGAATAAATTCTGAGGGCATAAAACCTAGTGAAGGTAAGGTAAAAGCAGTGAAAGACTTTCCCTCCAAAACTGTTCACCAGGTGCGACAATTTCTAGCCTCATTAGTTATTTTCGGAAATTCATAAAACATTGTGCAATCTTGTCCAGTCCTCTCACCAAACTGTTAAGAAAAATGCCCTGGGTCTGGAAAACCAAGGCATGATCGTGCTTTTATGATCTTAAGGATGCACTAATTTCGGATCACATACTTATGTTATTCGACCATACCAAAGAGTGCGTTTTATATACTGACGCAAGCAGGGACGGAATTGCTGGTATCTTAATGCAGGTTTCAGACTCTGTAGAAAGCCAATTCATTACTAGTCGTCAAACTACAGACGATGAAAAAAAGTATCATTCTTTCGAACTCAGAGTTATTAGCGATCGTTCAATCTCTAAATAAATTTAGGCATTACTTATTAGGAAGTCATTTTCGTATTGTTACGGATTGCAGTGCAGTTCATTTTGCTTTAAATAAAAAGGAAATAATACCACGAATTGCTAGATGGGTCTTGGCAACAAAATTTTCTTATGACATTATCCATAGGGAGGGTTATCTCATGCAACACGTAGATGCATTAAGTAGGAACCCTTTACAATCGGAAGAAAATCTGAAGCTGAGATAATTATGTCTATCACGGAAGCAGATTGGCTTCTCTCTGTTCAGCTTCAGGATTCGCGGATAGCTGAGATCAAAAGTCTTTAGAATCTGTGACGCGCATAAATATAAAGATATATTTAATAAATATGAACTATTAGGTAACAAAGTATATCGCCGTACAAGCCAAGGTCGACGTTGGGTATACCAACATGTATATGGCAGATATTAAATACAATCACGATGACCTCGGTCATTTTTCTGTCGACAAAACAGTCGAGAGAATTTCTCATCGATACTGGTTCTCACGGATGAGACACATAAAAAAAATATATTAGTAATTGTATAAAGTGCATTTATTATAAAAACAAAGGCGGGCCAAAAGAAGGAGAACTATATCCATTACAAAATATGCAGCCATTCCATACGTTACATTTAGATTACTTAGGTCCCTTTGTAGAAACTCGGGACAATAATAAATACTTATTAGTTACAGTGAGACGCGTTCACTAAATTCGTATTCATATCAGCTGTGACTAACACCGGCAGTAGCAATGTGATCCAAGAACTCGAAAACATATCGAAAATTTTCGGTAACCGCGAAGATTGATTACGGATGCTGGTTCAGCATTTACCTCAAAAATATTTAAAATTATTGTTTATAAAATATTAGGTTACACTGTGGCTACGGGTATGCCTAGGTCTAATGGGCAAGTCGAAAGATCTAATAGAACCTATAAAGGATGGCCGCTGCGGAAAATTTAAAACCATGGATTAAAATTCATGATTGGCATGCTGAATAAATAAATACTGAATAGTGAAAACAAGAAGCGTGTTGCAAGGTAAAGATATATATTTTATATATTGAAACATTGTTTAAAATAATTATGAAAAATGTTATTTAAAATAATTATAAAATGTTATTTCATATATCTTTTATACGTGTGCAAAGTAAAGATATATATTTTATATATTGAAACATGGTTTAAAAATAATTATGAAAATTATAATTTAAAATAATTATAAAATGTTCTTTCACATATCTTTTATACGCGTGTAGTAAATTGCAATTATCTAAAAGACTAACCCAGTCACTGCCTGGTACGACAGTAGTGAACTGACAGTCATTTTCCTAGGACCAAAGGAATGAACTGAAAACAGTCACACGAATTAAGGGCGTGAACTGATAAAGTTAGTCGTGGAGAAGCTTAAACAAAAGAAAGTGGTTAATTCAATCTATCAAAGCTCTGTTTTCTAAGAGAAAACAGTAATTTGGGTAATCTAATAATAGGTTACATTTTAATGTTTAAATATGTGTGTTTAAGCTTTACAAGGTGTGTGTTTGTGCCTGAGGGCAGGCACAATGCAGGAGGGCCGTGTTGGCAACATCGCGGCAATAGTGTGAAGTTGCTGCGTGAGGCTAAATATTGGCCACAATGCGGTAGGCGAGTGAAGTTGCTGACTATGGGGAAGCAAGAACAAATATAAACCGAGGAGGAACACCATAGGAGCACTTTTCGCTTCAACTACCGAACGCTGGTAGCCTCAACTCAAGTCTCGTAAAGGACATAATTGTTGTATAATACTTGCTAAATTAAATACTTATACGTACAGTCAGTGTCTAATTGTCTATCTAAGTAAAATATATAGTTTACATCAAGTGGGATTAGAAACAAAAAAAATGGGTAAAGGAAAAATAGCAGTAAGCGAAAGCACAGGAAAACACGTGTTAGATCATCATCCAGCAGCAGCAGCAGCACCTGCAGCAGCAGTGGCTCGAGCACCCCCTGTCTCCCCAGAGCCGAAGAGAATGAAGGTATCAAATGAAAACTCCACCGAAACTGTAAGTACAAGCCATACAGCGCTTCATAGTATGATACCTGAATTTGATCCGTTAAATGATAATATTGTGACATGGCAATGTTATAGAATCTTTTGCGTCAACTTTCTCTTGGTCCGATAGTACAATCCGTTATCAAGCATTAAATAAGCTCAAAGGTTCGGCTAAAGTTTGGTACGAATCGCTGTTGCGTAGTGATAATTCCTGGACAACGTGGGCGTGGAAGGATTGGAAGGAAAAATTTTTAGTAACGTTTAGGTAAAAGAAATATGTTCGGGTTACTAAAGATTATTGAGCGACGGCCTTTCGAAAATCAGTCTCTGTACAATTTCTTTTTCGAACAAAAAGCTAAAATTGATAATTTGTGCTTAAACTTTACGGACTACGATATTATATCAATTATCTTAGGAAATATTGGCGACAATAATATCACGGCGTCAGTCGAAGCAAGTAATTTTAAAACATGCGAAAACTTGGGAGGATTTTTACACGGAAGAATTTTCAAATCAAAATTAGTAAAACATCCTCTAGCTTAAATAACATTCGTGATTATAATACTAAAACAACAACCCATACGCAGCTCAACATCAAATTTACCGTTGTTAACTAGTCTACCACGACCTAAACTAAACTAGTCTGGCACGACCTACAAATAAAATAATACTGACCTCCACAAAGTCGCAAGAAATTAGAATGTTTTAACTGTGGCGGTAATCATAAAAGGGTTCAATGTTCGATTAAATGTGAATTTTGCGGAAAAGAGGTCATACAAGATATATGTTTCCATAAAAGAAATACGAAAATATTAATACCGACAAATTTGACCAACAGGAAACTAAGTGTATTAAATTCTTTAATTCAAAACAAATTTTTTAAGAAGATACATATGATTTTGTTAGCGATGCGTTTATAGATACGGGTAGCAGCTGTTCCTTGATATCATCTCGTTTGGTGAAACAATTTAACCTCAAATGTTCCCTTTAAAACCGCATGTGATATTGCAGGGTTTTCCAAAGATAGCGTAAAAGCTGTAATGGAAATGGTTCGTGAAAATATTAAATTAGATCCGTTAAAATTAATAATGTGAAATGTACGTTCTCAGTGAACTCTCAGGATGCGATATATAATAGGACGCAATGTGACTGAAAGGCCCGACCTAATATATTCAAGGGAAAACCGTTCGAATATGCGAAAACATTGAAAGCTCTTGCAGTATCATGGGTGAGTTAGGGCTTGATTTTGACACAGACTCTCATTACGATGAAATAGTAAGGTTATTTTAAAGTACCGTCAATGCAGCCTCTAATATAAATCAATTAGGAATGGTTATTGGGCATGAAATGGAGATAAATTTGTCAATAGTAAGCCCGTACGATTTAGGCCGTATAGAGCATCGTTTTCGGACAGAGTAATTATAAGATCTTTAGTTAACGAACTTTTAGAAAATTGTATAATTCATGAAAGCAATTCCGCATATGCAAGTCCAGCCCTGCTAGTAAATAAAAAGAACGGCGAGAAAAGATTATGCATTGACTATCGCGCGCTGAATAAAATCACGATCAAAGATAAATATCCGATGCCCGCATTGAAGATTTAATCGATCGACTACAGGGATGTAGTTTTTACCAGTTTGGACTTGAAAAGTGGGTATTACAAATAAAATGAAAGAAGATTCGGTTCATAAGACTGCTTTCATTACTGAAGATGGGCACTACAATTTCTGAGGCTTCCCTTTGGTTTAGCTGGTGCTCCATCATGTTTTCAGCAGATGATGAACCGAGTCGTGGAAATCTTAGATTTGGAAAAATTATTTTATATCTAGACGACATTTTAATCGTAAGTCAAACAGAGGTGAGAACTTGGAACTTCTTGAAAAGGTGTTACAAATTTTCAAAAAAAGGTTAACACTTAACTTGAGAAAATGTCATTTCTTAAAGACGGATATAGAATTTTGGGTTACCGAATAAATTCTGGGGCATAAAACCTAGTGAAGTAAGGTAAAAGCAGTGAAAGACTTTCCCTCCAAAACTGTTCACCAGGTGCGACAATTTCTAGGCCTCATTAGTTATTTTCGGAAATTCATAAAACATTGTGCAATCTTGTCCAGTCCTCTCACCAAACTGTTAAGAAAAAATGCCCTGGGTCTGGAAAACCGAACATGATCGTGCTTTTATGATCTTAAAGGATGCACTAATTTCGGATCACATACTTATGTTATTCGACCATACCAAAGAGTGCGTTTTATATACTGCAAGCAGGGACGGAATTGCTGGTATCTTAATGCAGGTTTCAGACTCTGTAAAAGCCAATTCATTACTATAGTCGTCAAACTACAGACGATGAAAAAAAGTATCATTCTTTCGAACTCGAGTTATTGTGATCGTTCAATCTCTAAATAAATTTAGGCATTACTTATTAGGAAGTCATTTTCGTATGTTACGGATTGCAGTGCAGTTCATTTTGCTTTAAATAAAAAGGAAATAATACCACAATTGCTAGATGGGTCTTGGCAACTCAAAATTTTCTTATGACATTATCCATAGGGAGGGTTATCTCATGCAACACGTAGATGCATTAAGTAGGCCCTTTACAATCGGAAGAAAATCTGAAGCTGAGATAATTATGTCTATCACGGAGCAGATTGGCTTCTCTCTGTTCAGCTTCAGGATTCGCGGATAGCTGAGATCAAAAGTCTTTAGAATCTGTGACGCGCATAAATATAAAGATATATTTAATAAATATGAACTATTAGGTAACAAAGTATATCGCCATACAAGCCAAGGTCGACGTTGGGTAGTACCAAAGCATGTATATGGCAGATATTAAATACAATCACGATGACCTCGGTCATTTTTCTGTCGACAAAACAGTCGAGAGAATTTCTCATCGATACTGGTTCTCACGGATGAGACACAATAAAAAAAATATATTAGTAATTGTATAAAGTTATTTATTATAAAACAAAGGCGGGCCAAAAGAAGGAGAACTATATCCATTACAAAATATGCCCAGCCATTCCATACGTTACATTTAGATTACTAGGTCCCTTTGTGAAACTCAGGACAATAATAAATACTTATTAGTTACAGTGAGCGCGTTCACTAAATTCGTATTCATATCAGCTGTGACTAACACCGGCATGTAATGTGATCCAGAACTCGAAAACATATCGAAAATTTTCGGTAACCGCGAAGATTGATTACGGATGCTGGTTCAGCATTTACCTCAAAAATATTTAAAATTATTGTTTTTAAAAATATTAGTTACACACTGTGCTACGGGTATGCCTAGGTCTAATGGGCAAGTCGAAAGATCTAATAGAACCTATAAGTGGCCTGCGGAAAATTTAAAACCATGGATTAAAATTCATGATTGGCATGCTGAATAAATAAATACTGAATAGTGAAAACAAGAAGCGTGTTGGCAAGGTAGAGATATATATTTTATATATTGAAACATTGTTTAAAATAATTATGAAAAATGTTATTTAAAATAATTATAAAATGTTATTTCATATATCTTTTATGCGTGGCAAAGTAAAGATATATATTTTATATATTGAAACATGGTTTAAAATAATTATGAAAATTATAATTTAAAATAATTATAAAATGTTCTTTCACATATCTTATACGCGTGTAGTAAATTGCAATTATCTAAAAGACCTAGTCTGCCTGGTACGACAGTAGTGAACTGACAGTCATTTTCCTAGGACCAAAGGAATGAACTGAAAACAGTCACACGAATTAAAGGCGTGAACTGATAAAGTTGGTCGTGGAAAGCCTTAAACAAAAGTGGTTAATTCAATCTATCAAAGCTCTGTTTTCTTAAGAAAACAATTTGGAAATCTAATAATAGGTTACATTTTAATGTTTAAATATGTGTGTTTAAGCTTTACAAGGTGTGTGTTTGTGCGCCTGAGGGCAGGCACAATGCAGGAGGAGCCGTGTTGGCAACATCGCGCGGCAATGGTGTGAAGTTGCTGCGTGAGGCTAAATGGCCACAATGCGGTAGGCGAGTGAAGTTGCTGACTGGGGGAAGCAAGAACAAGATATAAACCGAGGAGGAACACCATAGGCACTTTTCTTCAACTACCGAACACGCTGGTAGCCTCAACTCAAGTCTCGTAAAGGACATAATTATTGTATAATACTTGAATTAAATACTTATACATACAGTCAGTGTCTAATTGTCTATCTAAGTAAAATATATAGTTTACAATAACTTAATTATCATACAGTCTTACTCCTGTGGTATCGTGCCAAGAACGTTGCTGTGTTTCCTCACTGAATGGCGCTATAATTAGCCTTTGGGCGAGAAAAGTATCAGCCCTCTTATCCCCAGTAACGACCAGTTGCGGATAGAGTTCCCTTAGGAAATTCACCGCACGTGGACCCCACGGACCGATAGTCTCTCTACAGCAAATGGCACAATATGTAGTCATCTCTCAGAAACTCATATTTTTGCCACTTACTCAGTTCAGCTGCTTCTGATGCCGCTTCGGCTCTAAACGAGGTACCCTGAGTTAGAGGCCGCCAAAGTGTCTACGCAAGTAGCATCCCACACTAGGGCTATACCTCTCTCCCAAGGGACCAATGTCATACCATTAGATCACCTGCCATCGTCTCTAAATATTCCACAAGGCTCTAAAACCGAGGGAACATTTATAGAAATACGAGCCCTTGGGATGAAATCGTTCAAAGAACCGTGCCGTGAAAATCTACCAGCACTTTTCTTACGTGAAAGTTCGTGGAGCCCAAACTCGTCGATGCTGCCACCACAGGGGTACTGATGGGGTTGACAAATCACCGCTTCTAGTCGGATTCCTACGGCGATATGATTTATAGGTAAAGTAGCTTGCGTCCAGGCTGTTGTATTAAAGTAATTTTGAATTTTTCTATAGCTCTTTTAAGATTTTTACCAATATCTTTTAAAATATCCGCACATTTCCAGACTGGACTCGAGCGGAGTAGGTATGTAAATTTAGGTTCAAGGAGATAATATTTTAAAATAGTTTGGAAAATCCAAAAGTGCACGTCTCATGAGCATTTCATTTATTCATTTAATATTGATGAGAAAAATAAATTGTATTCTTAACTTTTAAGATATCGTATGTGAACTGGCAATTAGTTCTGTCAATTAGTTGTCAATTTTACAGGATACTAAAAAAAAAAATATTGTTTACGTGGTATAACATATAAAACTAGAAATTAAACCTATATTTTTTTAATTGTTTATTGACTGTTCCTTATGACAATTTTAAATTTGCTCTTTACTTAAGTAATAATCACACAGGGTTATTTAACATTCACCGTACCGCAAAATAAAACTTTTTGTTAGCATACACACGGCCACAAGTCGAATTTGGGAGCTTAAAGTAATCCCCCAATTGTGCTGAGTACGTGTGTTCCAGAGTTGGCACTAGTTCTAACGCGTCTTTTTCGATGCTCCTACTTCCTAAGCGTAGTACCGAGCTCATGTAAGACAGCTTTCGTGCACCCGATCACTAAAAAAGGTAACCTCTCCGATCGGTCCAACTACAGACCTATCGCCATCACCTCCTTGTTCTCGAAAATAATTGAATCCATTTTTTTTATAGAATAAGGGGTGACAAACGAGCACACAGTCCACCTGATGGTAAGTGGTTGCTGTGGCATAGACATCTACATCTATCTTCGTTTGCGAATTAAATGCAGATGCGTTGTCAGCCGTGAGGACTAAGATAGAATGCCTCTTTTCAGTAAAAGGGTCTCCGGTTCTCTACACTCACCATACGAAACACAGCAGCATTATGCTGCTATTTTACGCTGGTATTCTGTGAGAGCGTGGTCCTTCCCGGTCGAGCCGACCCATTCGTGCTACAACTATACTATTAATATAGCTGCAGCATGGCTCTACCACCACGTAAAATTACCAGCATTAATTATTTATTATATATATTTATTATATATAATTATTTATTACCAGCATTATTAATTGCCAGCTCATGCGGTACCTTGGGAAGCACCAGCTGATTAGTGACCGCTAGCACGGTTTCCGTTAAGGTCGTTTAGCTGGTGATCTTATTGTTTACCTAACTATTAAGGAGTAACTAAAATGGAACCTTTGAAATCACACAAAATAAATACCTTTAATTCAGTTAATCTGTCGGTTATTATTTGTTAGCAACATTGTAAACTCTATGGTGACTATGGTGACTCATTCTAGGGCCATGCTGCAGCTATATTATTATTGTAGCACGATTGGGTTGGCTCGACCGAGCTAGCATCACCCTCTCACAAAATACCTGCGTTAAATTGCAGCTTAATGATGCTGCGTTTCTTACAGTGAGTGTAGAGAACCGGAAACCCTATTTACTGGAAACAAGGCGTTCTCTCTTAGTCTCAAGGGTGATAACGCATATTTGCTTCCCGTATAGTTATGGAAGTACAAAGTTATAAGGCGTGCGGTGTAAAGTGCTACGCTTGGAATTTCTCTACTGAGTACTACTCGTATCTCATTTACTAGGTGGTAGGACTCCTTCTCTATCCAGGAGTCTGTCTAGGTAAGTGCCAGCCTATTACTTATTTCTACCAGCAAATAGCAGTGCTTGCACTACTGTGTTCTACTCTGAAGAGTATAGAGAGCCATTATAACTAAAGACTGTGAGGCATTTTATCTTTGTATGAAAACATTGATTCACAATTAGTTTCGATATTATCCTCTTCCCCCTGGACCTCTGAAGTGTTCAGAGGTGTACAACAACTATTACCATATTACTATTATTATTTTAAATAAAGTTATTTGCCAAAATTTGCGACACAAAAATAGGAGTACAGGAAATTGAATAGCTATCATTGACAAATTTAAAGAAAGAAAGGAAGGGTACATCTCTTACATAAAATAGTTTGAAAATAAAATTGAAAATTTAGAAAGACACACATGTTCAACAAAGCTTGAGATTAGAAATGTACCAAAAATGCAAAATGAAAACAAACAGGAACTTACAAATACAGTTAAAAACATAATTACATAAACACTCACGCCTGTCATCCTGAGGGGTAGGCAGAGACTACGGACTTCCACTTGGCACGATCACAACTCCTCTCGCCTCCTTTACATCCATATCTACATACACGCTCGTCGGTTAAGGTACTCTAATCTGGCCCATTTTCAATATATCGCCAATTTGAATTCGATAAACCTTCGTCTAGGGCGTCCTTTCCGACTCTGCCGTTAAAGTTAAAAACATTGGAAATATATTAAATTTGCAATTACTGACCGGGGACATTAAAGATATATATCGAGCCTCTGCAAAACCTAGTACCTTAAAACCAATCGTGGTCGACTTTAACTCCGTAGTGTTGAAGAAAAATATAAAATCCTAAAAGCTTACCCTAAAAGAGAAGAGTGAAAAATTAAATACAACAATATTTGGTTTAGATAGTTCTCATAAACAGATATATACCTCGGAGGCTCTTACCCCGAAAGGAAGGCGTCTATTTTTTTGGCGAGGGACTTCGCAAAAACAAACGGATTTTCTTACTGTTGGACATCGTACGGTAAAATTTATCTACGGAAGAAAGAAGGACTGCCACCAATTCGTATCGAAGAAGAAGGAGATTTCACAAAAATAAAAGAAAAAACCGCTTTGTGACTACCTACTAGATTTTGTTATTTACTTTTGATTAGTTATTTCAAACGTTTTCCATATAATATAAATCATATCTGCATTACTCCATATTCTAGTTAGGCATAGTGTATTAAAGTTATGAATAATTAATCATAATCATGTAAACACTTTACACACAACACCTTATACTTCTGAAAATCAATACTTTACTTTTATTTTACTACCTCTTCATGAACTATTTTATCATGATATTTTATGTATCCTGTATTTATCATCAACACACAATTTACACTTGTGTACAAATAAACATTATGATAACATTTTTTTTTGAAAACATACACAAACAATTATTACTATGGTTTCACTAGTAATCTACAAGGATTCAAGCGCACTCTTTTGATTGAAAGCAAAAACCTGCAATGCCATATGCCAAAAACTTACAATTTATGTAGGTGGTCAACTACTAGTATTGTTCTATATACAGATTAATTTGCTTCATTTTTCACGTGTATCATCAAACACAAAGTATAATAGTTATAAATATAAACAATATACTTTTCATTGGTATTAATTTTAGTAAATTAATTGTAATACAGATTTTATTATAAATTATACTTGTTTTTAACGAACAAAAGACGGTACTCTTCAATAATTTATAGTAGCGTTTACATATATGGGTCTTATTTTATAAATGTATATTCTCGCTTACTAACTAAAAAAGCAACTACAGCTTATGAAATCCTAATACCTATAAGGAGGAACATTAAAGTAACATACTGTAATAATATCTATAGCGGTTATTATATTAAAAGATAATATTCTGCAAAAATTAGACCAAACTGGACTAATTGTTATAGCTCTGATAGCTCTGATATCGTGGAAGTGCTTAGAGAAATTGTCCGTTGCTTGTCCAGAACAAAACAACCAGTCCATATGTATTGTTTCCATCAACATACGCAGTGTAAATTGCAACTTGGAGATGTTTACAGTATATCCTAGCCAATTTGATATAAATATAGACATGATTGTGTTAACAGAATGCTGGTCTCACGAGGATTATGAGCCGCCAACAATGGCAGGATATAATGTATACTGTACTAAGAGATATCTTTATAAAAGTGATGGTGTAATAGTATATACAAAGAATAACTTAGTAGTGTCTGCCATTGAACCCGATTTCCAGGACGGTAACTGCCTTGTAATTAAAATCCAGAGTAATATCACTGTGCTGCGTATCTATAGGCCACCTAGTTTTACAAACGTTACAAACTTTTAGAATCATTGGATACAACATTAAATAATTATAAAATCAAAATTGTGTCAACAGAAGATATTAACTTAGATATTCTTAATGAAAGAGCAAATGTATAACGCAGTATCTTAACTCAATGGCGACTCATGAACTAGTGTCCATTAATAAGCCTACGCGACAAACTACCTGCTTGGATCATTTTATGATCAAAACAAATGAACAGGCCTAAATAATAGTTTTCAAATGAGTTTACCGATCACTCACCCATATTACTCTATATTTCGTTGTCAGTAATACAAAGGAAAAACCTCAGATTCGAGAAAGTTGACATAAGTCTAGAAAAAATTCAAAATGGGATCAAAGACATCTCCTGGGAAAATTACTATAAGTTAAAGGATTGTACTCATGCAGCAGAGTTTATAGTAGAAATTTACATAATATAATATCGAAAACACTTTGATAGGGATAGTACTCAAGAAAAGCAACCACTTAAAGCATGGATAACCGTAGGATTATTAAAATGTATGAAATTAACAATATCCTCATGATGAGAGTATTTAAGAATACAAGCAATATAGCAACAATAATATTTAAAACTCAAAAAGATATTTTTTAAGTGTTGTTAGAAAATAAACGTGGGGACATCAAAGTACATGGGAAGTTATTCAAAATATAAACAACTTAAAGAAGGTTAGCAATACACCCATTGAATTAATCAGTTCTCGTGATGTGTCACCTAAAGAATCACTTAATGAACTGAATACATACTTACGTCGATTGGCAAAACACTAGCTGAAACAACATTAAAGCTACTTGGTGAGACGGGATAGGCTAGTAGTAAGAGTATGCACAGTAAAAGCTGTTGACTCAATAATATTCTTACCCACTGACCCTTTTGAGATCAAGAAAATTGTACAACAGATGAAGGATGCAAAACGCCGGGTTGGATAAGATTAGTGCACAGATCATAAACAATCAATAGATATTCTCGTTGATCCACTATATTATTTATACAACCTGAGCCTGAAACAGGGGTATTCAAAATATTCAAAATTCAAAAATTCTGATATTCAAAAGCGGAGAAAAACAGCAAATAATTATAGACCAATTGCACTTTTAAGCACGCTTCTAAAATTCTGGAAAAAATTGTTAATATTAGACTTACGAAATTTCTTGACCAAAAAATCTCATCTACTCCAATCAGTATGGCTTTAGGAAGAACAAATATACAGATGCTGTTTTAAGGCTTACTACACTAGTGGCAAATTATTTAGATAATAATAATCAGTGTTGGGTCTTTTTGGACTAAAGAAAGGCTTTTGATACTGTGTCACTGAGGATACTTCTGAAGAGAATGGAGCGAATGCATACATGATTGCCTATGATTTATTTAAAATTACTTAAGTTAAGCACACATAGTGACGAACCAAAATGTGATTACGGAGTCCCACAAGGAAGCACTCTTGGACCAACTCTCTTCCTGCTGTACGTTAACGATCTCTGTACATAGAATTGGAAGGAGCTGATTTATTAATTTACGCAGATGACACTGTCCTGCTACTTCATCATCAGACTTGGATGGTGTGCAAACCTACAGAAAAGGACTGTGAAGTTTCGAAGGCTCTGGAAAATTTTTGCTATCGTTAAACATAGAAAAGACGAAATATCTGTTTCAGGATAACAGAGGCTACAAATCCTCAGCAGTTTTAAGTCAAGATGCACTTTCCCATGCAATACAATGCCCTTACTTCCCTGGCAGACAATGTGATTGTAAAGAGCTAGAAATGGTTAAACACGTGCGATATCTAGAGATACAATTGACGAGAAACTAACTTGGAACCGTCATATTTCAAATGTCACGAGTAGAGTAAGAAAGCTCAATAATACTTTTAAGAACTTAAGAAATTGCAGATAGAGACCTCCTCATATGTACAAGGCTCTTTGCCAATATGTCATAACGTATTGTATTGCAGTGTGGGGAGGTGCAGCGAAACTCATGTTGGGACTGGAAAGGGCTCAAAGAGCAATTTAAAAGTGCTATGTCTTCTCCTTTTAAATATCCCCACACGCTTTGTACCAACACCAGGGTTCTAACTTCACTCACACTACACACTCTCTCAAACACACACACTAACACACACACACACACACAAACACACATATACACACACACACACACACACACACACACACACACACACACACACACACACACACAACATAAGAACACACAGAACTTAGAGCACACACACTTATTGTACACTGTAAGTAATATATTTACAATATAGACAAGAGATATGAAGAGCATTGACTCCTGTGACACAGGCTTTCCTAGCACAGGAGTCAAAAATCACTGTTTGCACATTTCGTATTCTGTACCAAAAGTAATCAAATTGTAAAATTGTGATTTGTGTAACTTTTCTTTATGCGTGTGTCAATAAATTATTTATTATTATATAGTTTTCATCTGGTTGGGTGTATAAATATATAATTGTAAATTAAAATGATAAAATACATAAATATCAATAAAATAAAATAAATACATAAAAATTACATAAATAAATAAAACCCAACCAGATGGAAGACCTCGGTAGGGGAGACCAAACGGCCGAGGTTAGGGGAAAAGGAAAGAAACCGGCGGACGATGCGGGCGGTATCGAGGAGCACCGCCTTCTGCATTTGAGCTTGGAGCGGTCCACGGAGTCCCAGTCGCCCAGATGACTCGAGAGGCTGACTGGGATTAACCTGTTCGCAGAAACGACTACAGGTATAATTTCGGTCGGCAGTCCACCCCACATGTCGGTCACCTCGTGAGCCAGGTCCAGATATTTTGTTCGCTTATTATCTGTTTCGGCTTTCACGAGGTTCTCGTCATACGGAATGGTAATGTCGACCAAAAATATCCTTGACTGTGCCCGATCCATCAGCACAATATCAGGCTTATTCGCAAGAATGGTCCTGTTGTGATGATGGTCCGGCCTCAGTAGAACCTGGCGGTCATTTTCGAGCACGACTTCCGGCATGTACTTATAATAAGGCAGTTTCCGATCCACGAGACCGTATTTCAGAGCGAGCTCCTGATGTAGAATCTGGCTACTAGGTTGTGCCTATGCAAGTACTCAGAGTTAGAAAGCAGCGAACAACTAGAGATGACATGCCTATGATTCACCGGGATGGCGACAAGCTCGACAAATGTCGACGGTGCCATCCCTTAGGATGTATCTCCGATAGTTGTTGGTATTAATAACCTGATCCTGTATTGCACAGACAAAACCTCGGTTTCCCGAAGAGGTCACCAAAACATGTGTCCAGTGGAGGCAGCTGTGTCTATGAAAGGCTCATGTAGAGCCTTGTAGAACCTCCCGTGAGCTCCTTCTCCTTCCATACGGTCTCTCGGTCGGAAATGCTCTGTACTGGCGGGTCTTGCCATTGCTCGTTGGCTAAGGATAGAGGGTAAGTCCTTTATCACAAAAATAACGCCCCTAGAATGGATCATCCGCTTTCGTCATAAAGTAATTACGAAGGCTGCACTTCGCGATTATGCATGGTAGCGCGCTTAAAAAGCCGCGCCCACCATGTTTCCGCGGCAGTACAGCCTCATTACTGACGATCTCGGATGATGCATCCTATGGGACGTCATAGCCGTGCGGACTTTTCTGTCCAGAGCGTTCAGTTCGGTCTGAGTCCACCTGAGTATGCCAAATGTATACATGAGAACAGGCATGACCCAACCGTTATATGCATGTGTCTTATTAACGCCGACAAAAGGCTGTTAAGCACTTTTGTCAGCGTGCATAAAACATCGCAAACTGACTGCCTCATGCCCGCCTCATCGATACCTATGTTCTGTGACATACCCAGGTATAGGTATGTTTCAGCCTCGGATAGGGTCTTTATGTTTATAGGCATGACAATTCTATACCCTCAGATTTAGTAACCTTCCCTTTCGACATGGGACCACACACTTATCCGTCCCAGCTCCATTCTAATAGAATATATATAATAGATATATAATAGAAGTGATGTTTAGCAATTCCACAAGATGAGAGCGACTGAGTGAATAATTTGAGATCATCCATAGAAAAGGTGGGTCACTTTGTACCACCTTTATGAAGCTGAAATCCTTCCTGGAACCCTCCAGTAAGGTACTGAGAGGTTAAGAGAGAAGCAGAACCAGATTGACTCAAACAATCGCCCTGGAAGATACCCTTCTTATCTCCATATGTGGTTCTCCGCAGCCGTCATCCGCTCGCCTAGATGACAAAGGATCTCTATTTCACTGCCCCATACACTGCCCGAGGGAAGTCTCCGAACTGTACAGTCAACCTTGTACAGCTCGAGGACCCTCTAAGCCATGGCGAGGCACCGAGTCGAATGCCTTTTGTAGTCTATCCAGGCGGCGGAGGTTCCGACGGTTGCGTTTAACGACCTTGCCAATGACCGCGTTGACGAGGAGGGGTTCCTTGTTCCCACGACCACGTTCGACATCCATTTTGAGCGCGCGACATCACCTGATTTATGTTCAGGTGGAGGATTCTCGCGCTAAAATGGATGTTAGTGTCTTGTATATGGTAGGTAGACACGTTATGGGGCGGTATTTGCTCGGGTCTGTGGAATCCTGGTCTTAGGAACCAAATGAGTGATCCCAGTAGTGAAGAGGCTCGGGAGTGACTTTGGTCGAGAGCCTCTTGAAACTGTCGGGCGAGCACAGCGACACACACCACGAACCCTTCAGCCAGTAGTGATGCAGTCCGTCAAGTCCGGACTTTTCCAGTTCGGGGCCTACGGACCGCCTCAGCTACGTCATCCGGCGTTATGATGACGGGGTCCATGGGCGTAACATTCGCACACTGACTCGCCACAATCCGTCCAAGCGCCCTCGTTGTGGTTTGCGGGTCGACCACAGGCCACGCCAGAATGCGATAGTGTCGGCCTGATTCGGTGCTGAGCCCGTTCCACGTACCATTGGCCGCTCAGTGATCATCAAGAGACGATACTGGTTGAACCGTGTCGACCCTCGGTATATCGCGAATCCGCTTCCCAAGCAGCGATTCTCTGCTTCAGGTCGTTCTGCGCTCCGTCATTTTGGTTATATCCGGCTGGGACAAACTGATATTTGTCCCAGAACGCCATCCTGACGGTGCGCACAATTCCGGCTATTATTGCCCGACCTGAAGCTTATCAGTCTGCCGATGACAGTTTTGCCTTTGCGATACGGTCCTCAATCCTTCTTCTCCAGGCTGGGATAGCACCATTTTGCCGTGCAGCACGTCCAGAGTGGAAGTTTGGCACCAACAATACGGCAAACTGCAAAGCGGTGCCAAAGAGTATTGAGTCCGTATCGCAAAGGTCCCGGCTGGTTTCCAAAAAGGATAGCAATAAGTTCAGGGCCGTCGACATCCTGATTCCGCTTGCTTAGGGTTATGCGTGAGTCGCCTTCGAGAGGCGTACGCGTTTCCAATCGCCTCCTCCAATTTACCTCATCTGCTCTAGTTCTTGGGTGACCATTCCATCATCGCCTGAATCAACCAAAGCGGGAAGATCCATGGCGGCTTCCACATATGGCTGCTGGTCTTGGCCCAGGAGCGTATCCCCAGCTATAGCTGGTTCTTCGATGAGGGAATAGCCCACGCCGTAGTCGTTCGAGTTCGGTGATCAAATATTTTCGAGCGTATGATGTACCGAACTCGGTCTGCCAGGTTTTGCTCTGTGACGGGAACAGACGGCTCTAGCTCAGCAAAAAGCGGTGCATCCGAGCTCGATACGCTATCCCTACAGTTTCTTCCCCTTTCGCCCTATAGTACGCCCGCAATGCGTTTATGTTCATATCTTTGTACTCCACCAGCGGCGGTGCCGCTTGCCGAGTCCGAGAGGACCCGCCGACATAAAGCCATCTGGTGGGGATGATGGATGCGAGCTAGGTGGTCGTGCACTGCGCTCGGCTGGCGGCCCGCATGCTGTCGTCCAGCGCCAGCTCCAGACGCGCCCGGCGACCAGGCAGCGGCCCCATGCGCGTTCTATTTTGTCCATCATCCATAAAATGGGCGTCAATTAACGAGACGCCCAGCCCGGCACCGTTTAATAGTGTGGCCGTAAGCACAAACGGGTTTTTGCACTCAATTCTGCCGAGGCACGGCGCCACACCTCTGGCAAGCGCGTGATCGCCGACGTAGCAGTTTTGTCACTTAACTGTTGCGTCAGCGGGCGATGGGTCGTCATTTCTACGCCTTATAATTTTAATATATGGTAAAGTTAAAAGTATAAAAATATTATTATTATTATTGGTGCAACATATTTAGAAATACAGTCGAATTGACAACTTTATTAAAGTAGGCTGAATAATATTTTGTTCTACAAATATGCACAATATGAATTAAAAGAAAATACCTATTGATTGTCTCGTTCACTATGTGGCTCATATATGAGGCGGAAACACATTGCTACGCTTAGTGCTACGGCTATCGTAGTTATGCCGTGAAACGAAGGCTACTGTAGTATTTTGTAACTCTGTTATACTATTTGATCAAAAGTTTTGGAACGCGATGAAACTCTAGGCTAAGTATATTACGTAAGTTGTATTTATTTTTCAAGGTATTAATCGCCTTTTAAGTTAATACACCTTAAGAATCATCCATTTTGCATACTAATCAAATTCCCACCAAATGTGAAGTTTGAAAACAAAAATTGGTTATAATTATTAATTTAGTTTTTTCTGCCTTGGCTACTAACAAATTTAAGATTCGAAAAAAATAGAACGCATTTCTATAACTCATTGATAAGTGTCGTATTCAGAAAACTGGTTGATAAACCTAGTATTGCGAGTGATACGATAATAATATACAACGTTGAGCAGCTATTTACAAGCTTCAGCAGTCATGCATATTAGCATATGGAAGTGATATTGTAGCGTGTAGAATGTCTGTAGTATACTGATTAAATTATTTTGTATTGATCCCATTATTGTTTACTGTCGATATATGTAAAATAAATTTTATTCAATGTAGTGTTTACGTAAATATAATAAATCATTTTGTTTTATCATTTCCACTACTCCTTTTATTTATAATTAAAAATAATAATAACAAAATAAATTGACCCTTTGACGTGACAACGTCTTATAAATTGGTTTGCCGGGTGACACCAAGAAACTGCGTTACAGCTCCGCTCACGTTATGCGCTCATAATGAGAGCGAGTGAGAGGCACGCGTCCCTTCCACTGGGCATGGTTAGCCCGCCTAAGAGCGAGAGAGAGACAGACATAATAAAATTATTTTACCACTCAAAGTCGTTGTCACGTAAAACTTTCGCCCGTATACCGACTTTACAGGCAACCAATTTTTATTATGGACTAATACCATAACCTCAAGGTAACACCTGGAAAGTGTAAAGAGGACATTATATATTTTATTCTTATTTTTCCACGTAAAGAAATTTCTTCTTCAGATAAAATGGACCAAACTTTCTGAGAAATTTCAGTAGCAGCCCAAAGACACGAAGTTGGCAATTTTCCCCTACTTGGAAAGCACCTGCCATTAGTCCTGCGCTGAACCTCTCTCGGTCGTATCGAATTATGTCCCATCGAACTATGTGAGCGAGGGAACCTATTCCTGTGCTTGCTACACTTGGGCACTGTGCAGATGGCTAGTCTCTGAAGGCTGGCCGCCGTAGCCCAAATTCTGTCTGAGAGATATTATGTTCAGCAATGGACTTGTAATGGACTATAATGACGTAGATAGTATCGAATGAAGCCAAAATTATAATAAAATAACACAGTAATTTAATTTATTCATATAATAAGAATGTCTACACTCGAATAACTTAGAGGTTTCAATGCAAATAGCGATTTTAATTAAACAGCTGCACACAAGCGACCCCTTCAGGAGACAATTTATGGCTAGTATGTGACCGGCGTAAGAGGTCAAGCAGGAAGTTAATTAAAACTGAGATTAGAGAGACATTTCATACACAAAAATTATAAAATGTCAAATTGACAAAGATAAAAGCAAGAAACCTGTGTCAACACTTATTTAATTTAAAAGAAAACAGGAGAAAACCCCAAAATAATTAAAAACTGCGGTTGCTAACCCGCCTTCAAACGTGCAACCATGGCGAAATCCTCCTATTATGCACTATAAGAGCCGTGGTAGCTCAGATGTTACGCTTCCGCCGTGTTACACAGTACGCGAGCAACCCGGTTCGATCCCGCCGGCACCAATGAAATTGTTAATTGTAATTTGCGCTGATTTACCACGTGCTCGGCGGTGAAGGAAAACATCGTGAGAAAACCTGCATGTCTGAGAAATCAAAAAAAATATTTCGAAGACAGGAAGTTCGCTAACACGCATTGGGGCAGCGCGGCGAACATTTCCTTTGTCCTAAAACTCTCAGAAATGAGAGGAGGCCTGTGCCCAGCAGTGGACGTATATAGGCTGTAACTTTACTTTACTTTACTTACTATGCAATCTATGGGCGAGGCTGTGATGGAGACAGCGGCCAGTATCAACTGAGACTAGCCTTTGCGCAGAACAGGATTACAGTGGCATGAATGTGCCCAAACACAGTAAACTTCTATACCCCAAGCTATAAGACTAATGGGACGGCAATCCGACAATTGAGAGAGTTTACGCGCTGGAGCCAGCGGCATTGTTTATATATTGCCACAAGCAGAAAAATCCAATAACTAATTTTGCCTGACCTCGATTCGACCGACACCGTATGATCAGCATCCGCAATACAACCACCAGACCGACGAGAGACAATCAATTGTAATATACCTTACCTTTAATGAAATGAAAATTTCAATACTCATGATAAAATACTCTGATCAAATATTCTTCTCTTTAATTCCTAATTTTCGTTCATCTTTTTGTTAAACGCATCCTTTTTATTACTTGTCGTAGTATGTCTGTTCGCATGGAATTAAGTAATTGATTTAAAGTAACTTCTCGATTACAGACACATATGAAGTTTGAACATAGCTGAGAATCGGAATACAATGTAAGAATGTGAAAAAGGCATAAAAAAAATGTAATACATATTTTGACAAATCTTACTTGTTTAAAATATTTTCAATCTGAATTCAAACAGTCACAGGAATGTTGACGTGACGATTCACGCGTTAATAATATCACACAATAGCTTCGGAAATCGGTAGTAAGACATAGTGTATAGAAGTATTAATGCCACGACTTCTGAAGATAGTATGCGGATTTTTAAATTTTACAGGTTTTTGAAGTCTGCTTTGTTGTTCAATTTTTTTTTGACCTTTGTGTGGCTCATGATACGACTAAAATAAAACATGGTATGAACAATCCACTTTTAAAAACGTGGCAACTGGATATTATACCCATGAAGCAATCTATTGGTGAGGCCTATGTTCAGCAGAGGACTTTAGGCTGTAACAGTTACGGTAGGATAACCAAAAGCTCAAATTTCGTCAAAATAGTTAGCAATAAATAATCATTACCAAGTTTTGCACACTTAGATACCACCCTAATGTATAACCTATTTCATAGAAAAATAATAATTAAAACCAGAAAATCGAGTAACATTTATACAGGAAAAGAATACACGCCTGAATTGAGATCCTTCTCCTTTTCGAAAGTCAGCTAAACGCATACGCGTTAATTGTATATTTATTTTCTACATCTTTATTAACCTACTCCTTCATTCTATTTTTATATAACTCTTAGGAAGAGAATTCTGCATTAATTAACCTTTTTATTGTAAATTTACCGCGTGTTTGTAGTTCTGTTTATTAAAATATAAATGCATGTATTTTTATTTATATTTTAAACTCACGTATGGTAAAATTATAATGTTCCGGGTGGGCTCAAACTAACAACCTATCGATTAAGAGCCGATGGCGCTAGCCGAATGCACCACGATTGTTTAAAGCAAAAATTAATTCAGCATACCATTTAGTAACTTCTAATCTGGCAAAGCTATGATTAGTTCATTTTGTTTTCGATAATATATAACTTAAAACAATTATCGATCAATAGTTGTTGTTCTTTTCACGATGGAGGCTTTATTTTGTCCTTAGTCAAAAAAAAGTCGAGAATAGATGTAAGTATTCAGGGCCAAACACCCACTTTACCATTAAGGACTGTGTGCTCGTTTGTCACTCTTAATTCTGTAATACAGGTCACAAAATGTCCCATCGATTTATCTAAGTTTCTTAAGACACCAAAGGGATAATGCAGAAATATGTAAATAATTATAATAAATAATGTCCTCTAGATCGAATTTCACGGGTGGCCAGTCTCAACGAGACCAGCCATCCACATTACAGGACAGGACTATAATACCTGGTGGCGTAAGCACAGGCACCTCTATTCCCTCACCTCATAGTCCGATGGACGGCAATCCGACACCACCGTATAGTAGTAGCACGAATGGGTCGGTAGATTGGGAAAGACCACGCCTCATAGAATACCTGCCTCAAAATAGCAGCTGTACGCCGCTGTGTTTCCTCGTATGGTGAGTGTAGAGAACCGAATACTTTTTACTTGAACGAGGCATTCCATCTTAGTCCCAAGGGTGACAACGATCTGCATTTGATTCGTAACGAGAACAGATGATGTCATGGCCACAGCAACCACTTCCCATCAGGTGGACTGTGTGCCGTTTGTCACCCCATCCTATAAAAAAACAAGAGAAATCAGACACAGACCAACGTATTTTACAAGTTTCCGAGGCACTAGATGAAACACAGCCAACTTACTGACTCCGGGCTGCTACTGAGAATTCTTTTGACAGAAAACCTAATAACTGATTTTGGCCCAACCTGACTGGAAACCAAGACCCATGATCAGCAATCGCGTCATGACCACGACCAACGAGCCAGTCATGCAAGAGGGTCAGTAGTACCCAAGCGAATAAATAGAATATTATAGAGCCATAACACCTTGTGTATCAATGTATCAAAAGACTACACGATTAACAATTTATTTAATGGAGGCACTAAATTGCGATCCCACGTGGCAATATCGCTTACACGCATATGATAGTCGTTATGCTAAAACGGGGAAGCAATTAGCAGTTAATGTAAAAGCTGGATTACTAAAAGATTTGTATTAAATCTTGCCCTAGGTCAGCAATTATTTCAGTGTCTAACTTTAATGTGGCCCACAACTTATATACAGTTATATACAGAGCAATCCGCTCCGCTGTCCCTGGGTGTTGTTGGCATGGCAACGTACGACACATCATGTCATCAAGATACGGTTTATTGATATTTTCAACACTCATGCAAAAAAACACATATAATGAACAATCGATGAATGAATGAATAAAATTAAGTTGATTGATTAATTAAACCCCAACCCAAGTTATAACTATAACATCACTATGGGAATGTCGAACACTCACCCCCTCGTGACCAAGGGTGGTGGAAGTAGTCAAAATGGGAACATAAATAAGTCAATATATCGCGATAAACTGTAAAAGTAGTTTCATTTAATACAGTGTAGATGTGAAGCGTGTAACACCACTGGCGTGTTCGTGATCGAACCCTGTTACTGCATACTGGAACATGTGACCACGACATGACTTCTTACGAGTATGTCTAAACTCGAATAATAATAATAGTACATAATAAGAATTGAAAAAGAAAATTAAAAGTATTTCGATTTATTAACACATAGGTATTCTGTTTATGAACTCACTAGTAAAGGTTTTTTCCATAACCAAATTTAAGACAAAAGTTCTAACAGAATAATTCATAACACGTCAGTGTTTATTAAATAACCTGTTTTTATAACTTTACATGAAATAACAAACTACCAGATGTTAAATGGCCTCACCCATGGGTACGTCTAAAAGAAATTATAACCAATGGTCTCAGACGCATCTTCACCTATGAGGAATGCGTAATAAAATAAATACATAAAATAAATGTAAATATGTTTTGCAATACCCCTGTTATCCCAGAGGCAGAATCCAAAGAGCAGCGATAGTAAAGATAGAGATACTTGACCACGTTTACCGTTACCGTTACAGCCGTCAAAAGTCCATTCTGAACATAGGCCTTCCCATAGATTTCATCAGGGGATGATACAGTAGTTGCCACGCTTGGCAGCCGGGCTACAAACTGCAGTATTTTATTTTTATTCAGCTGTTATCAGGAAGATAATGCCCATCTTCTGGTTCAGTTACCTTCTGTCGGCTGTTATGACACCCACGGAACGATATGACGTAGTGAATGTTCTTACACCGCCACTACAAGGTGTCACAGTGTCCCATATAAACATGGGGCCTACTAGTCCCAGACCAACATGGGACTTTTAAAACTAGCTTTAACTATATTGATTGTTTCTTGGAGTGTGCGTCATTAGTGAGGTTGTTGTAAACTTATTTATTTCGCTTTGATATGTGCCGCCTGATAGAAAACACGCCCAGTGACTCGTTCAAATGTGACTTGCAATCTAAATATATAAAGTCGGTTTTTGTAATTTAATGTTTTATTGTAACTATTGCAGGCTATTAATCTCATGGTTAGGATTTGTATAATTTTGCAGCTGGAAATACAGTTTAGTAGTTCAAAAAAATATTTTTGTTTTTTTTTTTGCCAAATTCGCGTGAGTCACGCACACTTGTTATACTATTATTTCTTTAAGGCGTTTCCCTGACCAACAACCTTGAGCAATCGTTCCTTTGCCAACCCTGCCTCTACAATACTGTAAAATACTACTAACGCCATGGCGAACTTACGAATATAAGTAAAACCACAGATCTTAGAATGCACAGACACGGCATTCAATAAAAAAAAATTTTTAAAGAAAGGAACGTTTAT
Source organism: Parnassius orleans (assembly GCA_029286625.1). Classification (NCBI taxonomy): domain Eukaryota; kingdom Metazoa; phylum Arthropoda; class Insecta; order Lepidoptera; family Papilionidae; genus Parnassius; species Parnassius orleans. The sequence continues at coordinate 49,571 of JAGSMP010001536.1, forward strand.
TAGTGCGCGTAAATAATTTTGGTCATGAATTCAGTGGCTATACTAAAAACGTCAAGAATAATTTCATTTTTTTATTCTAATACAAGTATTCATGTTTCTCTATAATAAACATTGTGCGGCGTTTACTTTTTAGATTGATCGTGAGTTACCTGTTATTCAGACAGTGATAAAGTAGGAAAGTAAAATATAAACAACAAAGTAAATTTTATTATTATTTACTATTTTAAAGTATGTACCTATACATGGTCAAATTGAATTAGCTAGTGAAACTCTGCAGATGTGATGGGTATCGATATCTAAATACTATAATTGTAAAAGGCAATGATTAAATGAGACCATTAGACGGCAATAGGCGTTCCCTAATAATGTATAGGACTGGTAATATAAGATGCCTGCCTAACCTTTCAGAAAATCACGTGACGAAAAGACATAATGTTATAATCTCTATATATAAAAATCAATTGCTGTTCGTTAGTCTCCCTAAAACTAAAAATGTTTGTTTTACGGATTTTATCGCGTATATTAACTTATTTTATATTCCCGACGTTTCGAGTACTTTACAGCACCCATTAATAATTTTTAATCTGGGGGTAACCGTGGTTAGCTATGACATTGGACGTCAAATACCTCAGCAGCCCTCGCAGACCATGGGTGCTGTAAAGTACTGAAACGTCGGGAATATAAATAAGTTAATATACGCGATAAAACCGTAAAACTAGTTTTATTTAAATGTGTAGTGTTCGCGTAAATATAAGAAATCATTGTAAAAATGTTTGTATTTGAATGGGTCCCTAGATGATTAAGATTCACATTTGGACAAGGTAGCTGGCGCTGTTGTCGAGATCCAGAAATCACCCGTTTGAAGCCGGGGCTGATCGCTAGTCAAATAATATAATCATATATTATATTATTAGGTAAATATAATATATCATATATTTTTTTCATTTTTTTAAAAGAAAACGTAACCTTAATACTAGGATTTTATACTGTATCGTGGGGGCAGAATACAAACATAAATTGCTCAAGAACAAACATCCAGACCCGGAACAATTATTATTTGTAGGTCGTACAAATACTTGTTCCGTGCGTAATCGAACCCATGGCAATTTGCGCTGCAACTCAATTCCTAAGCCACTGCGCCACGGAGCCGTCTATTATTAGGTAAGTTATCTATTAAATAAAATATAAAAAAAATTTATTAAACTACTAGCTGTTACCCGCGGCTTCGCCCGCATGGTCACTGGGAAATGAACTATCCATTGCTTTTTGAATTGAAAGAAAACTGAGTTTCAGATTTGTTAGAGATGCAGCCATTAAAAAGGAAACTGAGCAAAACGATCTGTCAGCCTATTTAAATGTTTTGAAACGTGCAGCTATAGGAAAGCATGAAAATAGCCTGTCTATTCCTAAATGGAAATGTGGATATTTTAATTAAAGGAAACTGAGCATATCCGTCAGGGATGCAGACTCTTTAAAAGGGAATAGGGAATAAAATATATAATGTCACCTTTACACTTTCCAGGTGTTACCTGAGGTTATGGTAATACTTAGTCCATAATAAAATTGCTGGTTCGTAGTCGGCAGTATACGAAGGAAAGTTTTACGTGACAACGCGACTTTGGAGTGGTAAAATAATTTTATTAGAGTCTGTCTCTTCCCTCGGCTCTTAGGCAATACTAACCATGCCCGAGTGGAAGGGACGCGTGCTTTCACTCGCCTCACTGTGAGCGCACAACGAGCGGAGCGTAACGCAGTTTCATGTCACCCGGTAAACCTAAGTGTAAAGAGACGTTGTCATTTCATTCCACGTAAAAGTGAAATTTCTTCTTCAGATAAAATGGACCAAACTTTCTGAGAAATTTCCAGTAGCAGCCCAAAGACACGAAGTTGGCAATGTTTCTCCCTACTTTGAAAGCACCTAAGCCATTAGTCCTGCGCTGACTCTCTTCGGTCGTATCGAATTACTGTCCCATCGAACTATGTGAGCGAGGGAACCTATTCCCTGTGCTTGCTACACTTGGGCACTTTTATTAATTATGGGGTCCTTAGCAGATGGTAGCACTTAGCCATCTTCCCTATTAAAATTAGGATGTTTTTTAATTTCAATAGCCTCGCGAATCATCATTGTTAGGAATCGGTGTTCTATTGCAAGGATTTGTTGTCTATCAGATCCGATATAATGGTTGCGACGATACTAAATATGTTGACATACTTTAGACTTCCCGGAGCGTCGGTGCTTCACATCAACAATATGTTCTTTTACGCGGGTTTTTATGGAACTTTCATCCAAAGATGGGTAAAAAAACCCCACGTAAAAAAAATCGAACGTCCTAAAATCCGTAATATTAGTTTTATTCCATGGGTAGTGTACATCATTATAGAAATGCATTTATGAAAATTTGAAATCTACTCGAACGAAAAAAAAATATCTACATCTATTTTATGGTGCCAATCAATATTAAATAGGACCAATGATATGAATAAAATATCTCAAATAAACATTATACCGTAAATTGATAGAAGACCATGAAATTCATCATTATTTTGTTAAATCTAAATTAACTTTAATTTTGAATGAATGTAAAGAGTAACATGTAAATAATAATAATACATTTTGATTCCAAGACAATTAACCTTTCTTATGTATACATCGGAAGTTCGGAAGACATGCCCGATATAAAAAATAGTAGGTGTTTCTAGACATATATATGCACGTGTTCCTGTAGCATATTATTTCTATGCCAAATACCAATCATCTACGTCTAATAGTCTTAGAAT
>JAGSMP010001537.1:0-47371 GCA_029286625.1 Parnassius orleans
GGTCCTTAGCAGATGGTAGCACTTAGCCATCTTCCTATTAAAATTAATTTGTGTTTTTAATTTCAATAGCCTCGCGAATCATCATTGTTAGGAATCGGTGTTCTATTGCAAGGATTTGTTGTCTATCAGATCCGATATAATGGTTGCGACGATACTAAATATGTTGACATACTTTAGACTTCCCGGAGCGTCGGTGCTTCACATCAACAATATGTTCTTTTACGCGGGTTTTTATGGAACTTTCATCCAAAGATGGGTAAAAAAACCCCACGTAAAAAAAATCGAACGTCCTAAAATCCGTAATATTAGTTTTATTCCATGGGTAGTGTACATCATTATAGAAATGCATTTATGAAAATTTGAAATCTACTCGAACGAAAAAAAAATATCTACATCTATTTTATGGTGCCAATCAATATTAAATAGGACCAATGATATGAATAAAATATCTCAAATAAACATTATACCGTAAATTGATAGAAGACCATGAAATTCATCATTATTTTGTTAAATCTAAATTAACTTTAATTTTGAATGAATGTAAAGAGTAACATGTATATAATAATAATACATTTTGATTCCAAGACAATTAACCTTTCTTATGTATACATCGGAAGTTCGGAAGACATGCCCGATATAAAAAATAGTAGGTGTTTCTAGACATATATATGCACGTGTTCCTGTAGCATATTATATCTGTGCCAAATACCAATCATCTACGTCTAATAGTCTTTTAGAATTCAAAAAAATCTTTGACAGACACAGAAACACAGACACCGAGGTGACTCTAAAAGTGATCAATTTTTGCTAAGTTTGGCACGGAATTGGATTTCATGATGTTCCTAAATTGAAGCTCACGCGAGCGAAAAAGCGGGTAAAAAGCTAGTAGATAAATAAGTAGATACCTAACTCTTATTTCGAAAAATTTTAAGAAGTCAAATAGACTTTCCCCAACTTCTAAGCTACTTTAACTTTAGAGTGCCTAGGACACGCCCGCGAGCTTTTATTCTTCCACTTGCCACTCCATTTCGTAGGACTGTGCTTGGTGAGAACTCTCCTGTAGCTGCTAGGTTAAGTAAACTTTATAATGGAGTCGTACGAGTTTCGTACGAGGAAACGTCGTTAGATACAATTCAAAATTAAGTTAAATATTTTTACCACGTTTTTTATTAAGCCACTTTCTTGTTTGTCTGTCTGTTGCTCCGGGTGGAATTTAGTAATTGATTATAAAATTACTTCCTAATGAACAGGAAACTTGAAATTTTGAATATAGCTCAAATTCTGATGACAATGTAAGAATATGATAAAAATCGTGGTATATAAAATTTTTAATATATTTTGTTTTAAATTTCACTTGTTTTTTGTATACTCATTACACTTATCTAAATCAATGATTGGTTTGCTTTAAAATATATGAATGATTTTTTCTTAACATATGAAAATATTTTTTTTAATTATAGCTTAGCGGTGTTAACGTGTAAATAATTGTGCAATTAGTATAAGACTATATTATGCTTTTAGATTTTGTATGTTAAATTGTAACAATTGTAGTTAGACCTTTTTAGAATATAAAAAAACAGTTTGTATTACACAGTACTACTACTGGGTTACTCAGTAGTAAACCCGTAATTCGTGTTCTATTTTCAGTTCTTATACGTGGTAGAGCCATGCTGCAGCTATATTAGTAGTATGGTTGTAGCACGAATGGGTCGGCTCGACTGGGGAGGGACCGCGCTTTCACACAATACCAGCGTGAAATAGCAGCTTATTACTGCTGTGTTTCATATGGCGAGTGTAGAGAAACTGAGCCCCTTTTTACTTTAAACGAGAAATTTTATCTTAGTCTTCAAGAGTGCCACCGCATTCTGCATTTTGTTTCTTAATCGTGATACTTGGAGACGTCTATGGGCCACAGCATCCATTTACTATCAGGTGAACTGTGCCCTCGTATTGTCATCCTAATCTAGAAAGAACGCCCTCTACAATTTCATTAGTGTAACTTTAAATAATTTTTAACATACTAGTTGTCGTCTAGATTGTATATATTGCACTACACCGTTCTAATTTTTGTGTCGTGTAGTAAATAGGTTTATATGTGTCTTCTATTTCTGAATATATTTTGATAATCTACATATAATTTCGGATTTCAAAAATAAGAAACACCGTACGATCACCACGAAGAATGTAATCCGAATTTTGTATACATAGTTCATAGATAGGAAGAAAAGAAATAATATATTACATATACTAATAAACATAATCTTAATCCAGATTATTGGAAGACGCGTCTGGGTATAAGATGCGTCTTATATATCCAGACGCGTAACTAGAGAAAAAAATGAACAAATTACATAAACCTCTATGCCATAAATATATTTATAAAAATGATGCTTTTAATATGTGTAATCACTCTATGTAACAAATTACCAGATAACTTAAAATTTCAAAGAGATAATGCTTTTAAATACCCAATTGACCACTTTGATAATGAAATATATATTTTAATATAATAGGGGTGACAAACGAGCACACAGTCCACCTGATAGTAAGTGGTTGCTGTGGCTCATAGACGTCTACATCTATCCTCGATTAAGAATCAAAATGCAGATGCGTTGACACCCCTGAGAACTAAGATGGAATGCCTCTTTAAAAAAAATCATCAGTAGGGCAATTTGAAAAGAATCGCATAAAAAATAAAAAAATTGAGCTGGAATAGTTTTCGGTATTCATGCGCCGATTCCTCCTGGACTGTAAATAATATTGGATTGTTGATCCAAAAATAATAGTACTACTCGTATAATGTGAATATCGTTTATACTGGTAAATCACTTGAAGAATCTTTAAAGTATTTTTAGGTTGCGATATCTACTGATAGGAAATTTTGATAAAGATAATTAAGATTAAATACGCTGATTAAAAATGTTATTATTTTTAATATTAATATCCAAATTTTTGCTTTGAATCAGTCCTAAAGGAAACTAATCAAATGGACACCTGTGACCAATTTCAATCATAGACATAGACATAGACATGCATTTATTCAGCAACTTACACTCATACAGTTTTGATACAGAAAATAAAATGATACATAAAAAAACAACAAAGATAAAAGTAAATAAGAAAAAACAGACATAAAATTATTCGATTGCATGAGTGATATGATGCTGAAAGGGGCACTGACTCAACATAATGCTATCGCAGAATTGCGGTAGCGTTGGTTTTCAGCAATGCCCATTGAGGTTGGACTCGCCCGCGAGGATAGTGTGTTCGCTTTATTTCTATTTTCAAGAAAGATGTTATCAAAATAATAAAATAAAATAATGGAAATGAAAAAGGATGGGAACTTTATTTATGCTGTAGGTATATATAAATATATATAATAAATAATATAATGAGTATTTACTATAAAACAATAGAGATATTTATATTATGCTATGAAAATAAAATGCAGCTATTTTATCCGCCCTAAAAGTTAAACTGACAAAAGTATTCTTTTACTTTTACCTTGAAAGGCTGATGGTATTTAGTTGACGGATAGGTGGGGGCAAGTTGTTCCAGCATTTAGTAGCTGCATATCGGAAACTACCGCGGAATGCTGCTGTTGTGTGTTTTGGTATTGAAAGGACATTTGATTTTGTTCGAATGTTCTTAAAATTACCGTCCTTGCGCCATTTTAGTTTTTCTAACAGATACCCGAGCTTTTTGTTTTGAAAGACACCGAACATTATTGTTGCCAAATGTAGCGCTCTTAATTGGGACATTCTTAATAACTTTGATTTGAATTAAACTACTTTTACGGATTATATCGCGTTTAATTAACTTATTTTATTAATTCCCGACGTTTCGGGTATAGGGCAAACAAAACGATCTATTAAAACCCGCGTAAAAGAACACGTAGCTGACGTGAAGCACCAACGTTCCGGGAAGTCTGCAGTTTGTGATCATATCCTAGACGGCCCCCGCCATTACATTAGATTTGATAAACCACAGATTCTCGCGAAAGAACATCGATTCCTGCCAAGGATGATACGTGAGGCTATTGAAATTAAAAAACATCCTAATTTTAATAGAGAGGGAGGCTGGGCACTACCACCTGCTTGGGATCCTGTAATTAATAAAATTAAAACTAAACCCAAGCATACCACTGCAAGACTTCACAAGACACAGTTAGTTCATTCTGCGTAGATCGGACCAAAATTAATAATTAAAAAAGCTGAAGGTACTCCGGATTAACTTTGACATTGGGACGTCAATCACCTCAGTCCCCCGTGACCATGGGTGCTGTAAAGCACCCGAAACGTCGGGAATTAATAAAATAAGTTAATTAAACGCGATATAATCCGTAAAAGTAGTTTAATTTAATGTGTAGTGTTCGCGTAAATATAAGAAATCATAACTTTGATTTGTTTAAATAGGGACTGACGTGAGTTCCTGGGGGAATGTGGTGTATATATATGGCACAAGCATTTTGGATCCTCTGAATTATTCGGCATAGTTTAGCCTGGAGAGTACAAGGGAGTTGCAAAGCTTAACGCGCAGATCTTCACTCAAAAAGTCACGTATTCGGTATAATACTTTTAGTCTGTGAAAGCAATTACGTGCGATATCGAGCACGTATCTCTCAAAGCGAAGCGCGTCATCCATCAGCAACCCCAGATTCTTGGCTTCAGTCACACGATTAACCTTCTCCCCGAGGACACACAAATCAGGATTATTTGCAACTATTCGATCAATCACAATGACTCAACCTTCCATGGTCCCACCAACCTTGCGGTTATTCGGGCCAACTATCGAGAGATGCACGCGGTGCTTATACTGAGCTCTTTCGCGGGTGCTCTTCTTGAACCTCTACAATCTATTTAATTTATTCCTTGTCACTTGCACTCCATCTCCCACGCATGCAGCCAACTTGATGGTATGCTACATGGCTGCATAGTGGCGGCGTAAAATATCCACTTCATATGGAATAAAACTAATATTTAACTTTTTTTTATTCTGGGATGTCTGCTGTATTTTAAATGTTCAGAATCGTCCAAACCATTATATCAGATTTGATAGACCATAAATCCTAGCAAAAGAACACAGATTCCTACCAGGGATGATTCGCGAGGCTATTAAAATAAAAATAAAAACATCCTTTCAATACAGATGATGGCTGGGTGCTACCATCTGCTTGGGATCCCATAGTTAATTAAATTAAATCCAAACAGTAGTAATGTTTTGCAGTAGCATGCATAAGCATACTACTTCAAAACATCAAGATACGGTAAGCTCGTTCTGCGTAGATGGGACCAAAAATTAAAAATTGAATGTAGCCTTCGTTAACCATGACATCGTCATTACGTCAAACACCTCAGTCCTCCCCGTGACCATGGGTGCTGTAAAGTGCTCGAAACGTCGGGAATTAAAAAAAAAGTTTAAATTAAACGCGATAAAATCCGTGAAATTAGTTTTATTTCACGTGTAGTATTCGCGTCAATATAAGAAATCATTATCCACTACCTACCTCATTACATCCCGTAGGTGTCATAAGAGGCGACAAGGAAAAACTGCAATATATTGTTAACAGAATGTTCTTGATAACACCTCAAAAAAAAAAACGTTCTCTACCTGCCTTCAAAGCACTATGGAAAACATATTAGACAATGTGTTAAAAGAGACCTACGTTCGACAGTAGACTTTTGACAGGTTGTAATGAATAATGATGAAAAAAACTTTCATTTATTCAAAATCAAAATCATTTGTTTTCGAAAAACAAGCATTTATATTATTAGTGCACTTATGTGATAAATTAGTCAATTGTTAAGCTATTGTCATTTAATCAACATACACATTTATTACCCTCCCCTTTAATAATAATTCTCTATGATAATATTATAACGGCAGATTGCGTCACAATATACCAACTTTTCTTGCAAATCAACCGTAATTACATTAAGGTTGAAGGTTGATTTGGTTAACTACATTAAAGTTGATTTGGAGAAAAAGTTAGTATATCCCCTTACTTCCCTTCATATCTTAACGAAGTACCTATAAAGAAACTTAAGGCAAAGTTCTCGCCTTAAAAATTCCCTGCCAAACTCAAATTCAAAACTTTTTATTTAATTAAGACTTGTTTAAAGCTCTTATTATTTACAGCCTCTTAAAACTCCACCGCTGAACAAAGGCCTCTCCCATAGATTGCCTCATACGGAGTATTTTTCTATAGTTGCCACGCTTGGGAGGCGGGTCGGAAACTACAGTTTTTTATAATTTTGAGTTGATATCAAAAAGATGCTGCTGCCCATGTCCTGTTTCAGTTACCCTCTTACTCCATCGAAACGATACAGGGTAATAGATATTCTTACACAATCACTACACGGTTAACGTTCTTAAGAACGTCAAAAGCTATACCAGTTTGCCAAAACATAGCTTTCTCAGAGAAGAACCGGCAAGGAACTCTGAGGTCTGGTTGAGATGAGGTTCAAAGCCGTATTGCAATTTTAAGGGTTAATAAATATTCAAAATGTCAGTGACACCTGATGGTATGTATACTACGGCTACTGCAGTCCTTGAACACCTGCATCCAACTTTAAACAAAGAAGACTACAAATGTGTCGTCCTCCCCTGAGGAGTAAGACGGAATGCCTCATAGCATGTAATTATACTGGATCTCTATACTCTTCAGACCGGAACACAGTAGTGCAGGCAATGCTATTTAGGGATAAAAATACGAGTAGGTTAGAGAGTGGTAACTACTCGTAGTAGAGCCGTGCTGCATCTATATTACTGGTGTAGTTGTAGCACGAAGGGGTCGGCTCGACCGGGGAAGGACCATACTCTCACACAATACTAGCTTAAAATAGAAGCTTAATGCTGTTGTGTTTCTTATGGTGAGTGTAGAGAACCGGAGACCCTTTTACTGGAAACAAGGCATTCTATCTTAGTCCTCACGGGTGAGAACGCATCTGCATATTGATTCATAATCGAGGATAGATGTAGATGTCTATGGGTAACAACATCCACTTACCATCAGGTAGACTGTGCTCTTTTGTCACCCTTATCCTAAAAAAAAACAACTAGACACTGTAATGTAGGTAAAATAATAATTTGTAATATTTCGCCATTGTGAATTGCAACAGTCACCGCAGTCTCGCATTAAAGGCTTAAGAACGTAGTGTTTGCTTTCCTATCTTAATACGCCTAGATTCGACAGTGGCGACGAGAGTAATAATTCACGTGCATTTAATTATATACATAAAAGAAAAGAAACAAGATGTCAATCGGAAAGCTATCGAGTTCGACATCACAAGGACGACTGGATATTATAAGTGAACCATCTGGAACAATATTTCTTAGTTAATAACGTAGGTGATAACCTTCGAGTGCCGACGTTAATAACCGTTATGGGTGCAGAAAGTTACGAACTTTTAGTTAAATTGTGTACCCCAGAAAAATCTAGCACTAAAAGTTTTCAACAAATTACGGAAATTATGGAAAAACACTTACAACCACGGCCCAGTGAACTGGCAGAACGATATAAGTTCAAGCACAGGAAACAACGTAGTGACGAAAAAGTTTCTGAATACGTGGCAGTTCTAAAGAAAATGTCAAAAACGTGCAATTTTGGTAGTTGGCTAGAAGAGAGCTTGCGAGATCAATTCGTATGCGGAATAAATAGTGAGGTAATCCGCCAGCGTCTGTTTGCAGAAAAGGGGCTTGATTTCATAAAAGCATATAATATGGCAGTAAGCATGGAGGCGGCAGAGAAAGATGCAGCGATAGTACAAGGTCACGACCGGTCATCGGATACAGCCATATCAGCTGATTGCCAGGTCATAACTAGGGCGACAGAGAGGCACTTAACAACTCGGGCCGAAACGGTGAATACGGCGCACGGCATGTATAGGAAGTATTATGCGCGCGCGGGCTGTATAAGATGGCGGCGTCGGCGGCGGGTGAGCGGGCTCAGCGACAGCGGGAGTGTCGCGCGTGTGGAGGTGCACATAGTGAGGTGGCATGTAAATTCATGCAATATGTATGCCGCGTTTGGAACAGACAAGGACATTTGAAGCGCATGTGTCCGGACTTAGCGACATCGTAACAGCACTGTGTGGTTGCGTAGAAAAAGAAAAAGAAAGATGGAGCGAGCACGAAGATGAGCTAATTTTTATTGAATTAAATAAATTAACAATAAATCAGTGTACGCCTGTAATTATACCGATTAAACTTGAAAATAATATTAGTAACATCGAAATTGATACAGGTAGTGTGATTTCTTGCATCAGTTTAGATATGTATTTTTGTAAATTAAAATTGAATACGTGTAATCTTATGTTAAGATATTATATGGGTGAAACTATACGGCCGGTAGCGTTAATAACACCTATTGTTACTTACGGAAACCGATCGAAATGAAGCTTTATAGTTTAAGCGCCAGTGAGCGGCAGACTTACGGTATTTCAATAAGCTTCACGTTTTTTTCAGTTAATCCCCTATACCTGAGGTACATGAAATGGGGACAGACAGACAACAAACTTCAGTGGCGTCCATAAGCGCGTAAATTAAAATGTCTATTACATCAATTAAAATACTTGCTTTCAACTGTTCTTTAGTATTAGTCATCATCATCATCATCATTATTATTACAGCCCTTCACAAGTCCACTGTTGAACATAGGTCTCCCCCAAGGAATGCCACAAAGCACGGTCTTGAGCCACTTTCTTACGTGGTAGAGCCATGCTGCAGCTATATTAGTAGTATGGTTGTAGCACGAATGGGTCGGCTCGACCGGGGAAGGACCACGCTCTCACAGAATACCAGCGTAAAATAGCAGCTTAACACTGCCGTGTTTCGTATGGTGAGTGTAGAGACCGAGACCCTTTTACTGGAAAAGAGGCATTCCATCTTAGTCCTCACGGGTGACAACGCATCTGCATTTGATTCTTTATTGAAGATAGATGTAGATGTCTGCGGGTCACAGCAACCACTTACCATCAGGTGGACTGTGTGCTCGTTTGTCACCCTATCCTATAAAAAAAAAAAACCTGTATCCATCGACTTCCCGCATGTCTTACCAGTTCGTCACTCCATCTAATGGGGATTGCCTTACACTTCGCCTACCGGTACAAGTCTGCCACTCAAGAACCTTTTTCCCCATCGGTAGTCGGTTCTTCAAGCTATATGCCCGGCCCGTTGCCACTTCAGCTTACTAATCCGTTGGGCTATGCTAGTCACTCTGGTTCTACTGCGGGTATTTTGCGGAAACCCCGAGCATAGCCCTCTCCATAGCTCGCTGAGTGACCTTGAGCTTCCTTATACGGCCAGCAGTGAAGGGTCACGTCTCAGATTCATAAGTCATCACTGGCAACACGCGCTGCCCAGCCGAGTTGAATCGAGGCAAAACAGCACTGCTCGGTAGACAGTGGCTAGCTGAGTTAAATATTAAATTGCCTAATTATGATTTATCAACCATTAAATAGTTTAAGCTGTGATAAATTCAATTTCGATGTATTGGTTATCGATGTGTATTGATAAGTTCAGTTCCAGATTCTCTGAGGTGTTTGCGGAAGGACTCGGGCAGTATACGGGCCCGCTGGTTAGCATTCATATACGCGAGGGTGCACGACCCGTGTATATGCGTGCGCGGCCCTTGGCGTATGCGCTGCGCGAGCCTGTGGAGCGCGCGCTCGAGCAGCACGTAAGAGATGACATCCTCACGCTGGTCGAACGTTCCGACTGGGCTACGCCTATTGTATCGGTGCTCAAAAAGACGGTAACATTAGAATCTGTGCTGATTATAAATTAACACTTAATAACATTTTAGAAGTTGACCGTTATCCCCTTCCCCGTATTGGGAATTTATTGGTTAGGCTAAACGGGGGAAAGCATTTTAGCAAAATTGATCTCTCTCAAGCGTACGCTCAAATGGTTTTGGATGATACAAAAAATATACTGTAATTAATACACATAAAGGTCTGTTTGTATACAATCGTTTAGTTTATGGCCTTTCGTCGAGTCCGGGGATTTTTCAACGACGATTGGAGGAAATGTTTGCAGACATACATCAGGTAGGTGTCTTTCTAGATGACGTTATTATTACTGGACAAACGACAGCGGAACATATAAATAATTTGTACAAGGTATTCGAAAGGTTAAAGAAAAACGGACTCAAGATTAAGAAGGCGAAGTGCGAGTTTTTTTGCGGATTCTATTAATTATTTAGGACACGTGATAAGTAAAGACGGCGTACATACTTATCCCAATAAAATTAAAGTTATCATAGACACACCAACTACGTCAAATATTCATGAATTAAGATCGTTCATAGGGATGGTTATGTATTATGCAACATTTATAAAAACGTAAGCACCACTGTATACGCTATTGAAAAAGGGTGTTAAAAAAGGCTATCAGAGATAAAGTCGACGTTGACATAGCTTTACAGACGTTTTTATTAGGATATCGAAATACCATACACGGTACTACAGGTGAAACACCACATTAAAAATACGTGTAAAGAGAAAAAAATGGATGAAGCATTGGCTTCAAGACAGAGATCAATATACACATCTGAATTTATTAAATAAGATTCGGGAATACCAAGAAATGGATGATTATGAAAATTATTTTTGAGTGTCCATCGCTGACAGAATGAATATTGACCAATACTGACACGATAAATATCGACCAGAGACTAGACACTCGATATTTATCGGCGATACTTGATACAGATCGTAGGATTTCTGGATTTTTAGAAATCCAGCGATCCGTATCACGATCCGTGATACGCTATATTACACACTCGATAAATATCGTAATCCTGGATTACGATCCAAATATCGTGATATTAATCGAGTGTGTAGCATTCGCCATTGCGCTACTCAGCGTGGCTCGCTTCGCTCAACTCAATCCAAACAGTAAGAACGATAAATAACTTATTTACAATAAGTACCTATAGAGCTTTTTGCACTTTGCTTGGTCGTAACATTAGGTATCTTTCTGATTTATTGGGCTGCTGTTTCTTTCTAGATATCTATTTGTTGATTGATAAATATTTTTTTATATCCTGATCCTAAAAACGATGGTTTTATGACCGAAATTAGTTTGCATTGTTTACAATTTTTTTTATAAGGCAAAGTACAGTTCTAAATAGTATAATAGTTAAATGTTCACGTACCGCTTAACGACTTTAAGCCCCACGCACCAGTAATAATCAAGTTACCTTTTTGTGCCGACGTATGACAGTTTATAATTGCCAAATAACTCACTCTCTCCGTCTTGCGAATGCGCGACAGAACATTCTAAATAGTGAGGTGCGAAAGAGACGTCTGGACTTTCTGAAATCTTCCTTAAATTGGCCTTGGAGCTTGGAGTGGCCGGCCGTCCCAGCGGAGGTATAATAAAAAGCAGCGTGCGCACTACGGCTTGCAACACAGATGTCAGATAGAAAAAGTTAAAAGACGTCGTGAGTGAATTAGTTGTAAAGATACACTGATACCAAGGAGGTTATAATATAACCTCCTTGACTGATACATACATACGGATACGTATGGATGTAAAGAGTGATTGGTGGAAATTGAATTATTCATATATTTTGTATTTAACTCTCCTGAGTTACCCATCTCTGCTCCTAAGCGGCTTAATGGATTTTAACATATGGCGTGTAGGTACTGTGTGTTTTGTCTTAGTTGTGGAATAAATTAGGATAGGGTATAAAGGTTTTCTCTTTTCAGTAAACTTTTTTAAGCAGTCGGGTTTGTTTTAATAATTACTGTTTTAAACCATTGGGCTTATATTCTTTGCCACCACTCGCTATACTTAAATTACTGTATTTATAAATTCCATTCAAATATTAAAAATTTAAAATAAAATAATCTATCTAGTCAATTCTTATATCAACTTAACAAATCAAGATTTAGATAACGTTATCGGTAAATCGCACGTTACTTTAACGACGCGTGAGTTTCATACCTTTGGTGACATGTTTCGTGCGTGCTTCGTGTAAAGATGGTGATTTTAGTGCCGTGCATAAATGTGTTCTTGTAAATAATATGGAAATGTCCGTAATTCGTGGTACGTATATTGATTTAAATTTATTTAAACAATAAATATGACTTGTCGGCTCGCAAGGCATTTTGATGTTTTTTTTTTTTTATAGAATAAGGGTGACAAACGAGCACACGGTTCACCTGATGGTAAGTGGATGCTGGGGCCCATAGACATCTACATTTATCCTCGATTAACAATCAAAATGCAGATGTGTTGTTACCCCTGAGGACTAAAATGGAATGCCTCGTTTCTAGTAAAAAGGGTCTCCGGTTCTCTAGACTCACCATACGAAACTCAGCAGCCTTAAGCTGCTATTTAACGCTGGTATTCTGTGAGAGCGTGATCCTACTCCGGTTGGGCCTACCCATTCTTGCTAAAATTAATATAGCTGCAGCGTGGCTCTTACAAAATGTGGTACGTGGTAGTCACACTGCAGCTGTATCATGGCTGCAGCGTGAATGTTTCGACTTAAACGGAAAAGGGCTATGCTGTTCCAGATTACCAGCGTAAAATAGCAGCATAATGCTTCTGTGTTTCTTATGGTAAGTGTAAATATCTAATTACTTTTTTGCGAGTAACGAGGCATTTCTTTTTAGTCCTCATGGGTGACAACGCATCTGCATTTTAATTCATCATCGACAAATTTAGGTATCTATGGGACATTCACTTTCCATCAGGTGGACTATGTGCCCGTTTGTAACCCTGAATTCTGAAAAAATATCGCGCGCGTGTAATCAGTTCATTAGTTTTAGCAGGTATAGGTTTGCTACATTTTAGATTGGTATATAAGAGGTTATTTCATTAGTTCAATTTAATTCACTGAAACCCAAAAAACGAAAAAAAAGAAACGCTTTAGTGAATTCGACAATCCTACTTTTTTACGCCCGATCTTTGAACCGGCTATGGTAGTTTATTGAAATAATAATAACATATTGTAACGATTGAGTGTTTATAAATTCCGTTTAGTGATGTTGAAAGAACTGCCGTTCACCATCACCATGCATTACACCAACTTATTAAGTATGAAAACCCTCTTTGAAATGTTGTTGTCAATGTTGATCGTGAACTCTGTCTGTGTGAATTAATACGTAGAGATTTTCTTTGCAGAGTTACATCCGAGTTTTTATTAGTATTTTCAACTTAGATGTGGTTCTGCCCTTTTTTTTTAACCCCCCCACGAAAACAGAGGCGTGTGTATTTGTATGTCTGTCTTTGGCATCGTAGCTCCCATACGGATGAACCGATTTAGATTTAGTTTTTTTGTTTGAAAGGTAACTATATCGAGAGTGTTCTTAGATGTGATTCAATAAAATATTTTCAGCCGTTTGAAGACCATCAGCTTTTTGTTTAGGGGTTTTTAAATTTTAAATTTTATAATTCGCGATCGCTTGTAAATTTTACTGTGTACATATAAAATATATTAAGTACTCAGCCACAGCACCAGTCGGGTCCAGATTTTGTGATTTTATTTTTGGCACTAAACCAAATAAAATTTGTTAGTAATAACTTGACTATACCTATTGGATCCTAGTATAGCTAGGAACCATCCTCTCGACCAAACAAATATATTGTGTGAATATGACCTCATTCGTGCCAACGAGTAAACAAAGATTGATAGAAATATAGTCTGTGTATATATTTATGAAAACTTAAACAGCATACTAACAGCCGTACATGTCTACAAATAAGATTATCTAAGCACTTATCATTATGTTTGTTTAAGACGCCATCACAACAGTTTATTATTTGACGGCTCTGTGGCGCAGTGGCTTAGCATTGCGAGTTACGGCGCTAAGGCCCGCGGGTTCGAATCCCGCACGGAACAAGTATTTGTATGGCCTACAAGTAATTGTTCCGGGTCTGGATGTTTGTCCTTGTGTGATAAATATATGTAAACTGCCTCCACGGTACAGGAGAAAATCCTAGTGCGTGGGTCACGTTTTTATAAAGAAAATAAAGTTATGAATTTTAAACAATAAGGTAATGTCTGCTTTCTGTTAGTGTATATAATTCAAATATTTTATGACAGTTCGCTCAGCAGTTAATATTAGGTACGCCTCGTCTGAGCCGCCTTTGTTGGAGCATGGCGCGAAGTAGAACGTGTAGCGAATATTACATACACGAACTCTCATAAGTGTCTGGAGTCTGGACTGTCGTCTATCAAGGTGTTTCGCATACCAGCAGTGAACGAAAATAAAACATGGAAGTATTCTTAGCTCCGAAAAATGACCCAACGCAATTTGAGCTGCGGTAGGCGTGGCTTATCAATTACGCTGCGAAGTAACATAATTTTATATTATAATTAATCAATGATAGTGACGGTATTCGAGTTCAAACACAGTCACTATTATTAATTACAATTTGCCTTGCACCGTAATACATAAAACTTGAAATATCCTTTACTCTTCTAAAAATACTTTTTTAGATACAAATAAATTGTGAATATTTAGTAGGATGATTGAGTGCCTGTATTTTGTGTACTCTGATACCTTTATTTGTAACGAATTAAAACATCAGACAATTGGCTTTTTTAATTTAGTTTCGAAGTAAAATTCAGATTGGAGTGAAAAGGGAGTAAAGAACTCTGTAGGTAGCCTCTAAAATAGTATCGTTAATAACTAATTGAAAGCATGTTTAATAATAAAAGAAAATAATTTGTATCCCGAACACCAGGGATCCAGCATCCACAAACAACAATTTCAGCATAATAGTATGATCTGCATGGTTAAATCATTTATTTCAAAACCGTCGGTCAATATCGGTCAAGAGGCCGTCAGCATTACCTATTTTACGTGCTCTGTTAGATTCAATAAGTCACTGTATATTGGATATACATATATTTGCTTGAACTATTAAGAAAGAAAAAACCATTTAATGACGGCATAGCGTGTATGGGCATATCTTTCAAGGAATAGGTGCAAGGACTCCTTTTCTGCGTAGTTCAGGCGGACGCCTGGGTAGGTACTTACTTCCCTTTTATCTATTTCGGCCGCCAATCGGTAACGCACCCAGTACTTCAATGATAAGAGAGCCAGTATAATAACAGGCTGTATAAAATTCCACCTTAGTTCTTAGACGACTCACTTGTTGACTTTTTTAATTGAAGTTGGTAACTTTGTAGTTTACTTTCCATCAGGAGGACTGTTAAAAGTTTGTTGATGTAATGTAAATTACATAATTAGGTATTGAATAAAACTATTTTTGCGGATTTTATGGTGTTTTCTATTTCCACTACGTGCTGGTTTACATAATGATTTGTTATATTTACGCGAACACAACACATTGAATATAACTATTTTTACGGATTTTATAGCGTTTAGTTTTAAAATTAATATAAATATCGCGATAAAATCCGTAAAAATAGTTTTATTCAATGTGTAATGAACGCGTAAATTTAAGAAAACATTACATAATTTGGCAATTCAGTCCAAGAAAGCAGTTTCATTTGAAGACAAAATTACTGTACTGCCATTTACAAATATTTTAAATATTTTACTCAACGTAATTCACAAGTTCTTTTGTGCTTTAGCTTACTTTTATAAACTTAAATATTGTATCTATATTCAATGCCAGGAAACCGCTTAACTGTATGTCTAATTTGTTTGTAACGTAGGTCAACGTTATCTCATGAACACGTGAGTGACTCAAACAATCTGTAATACTATGACTTATAGATATGACCTTGAACGAGCGCTGTTAGCGCAAAAATGAGTGATTTGTTTGTTTTTTCGTTAGTTAAGATACCAGAGAGTGCGTGTAGTGTAGCGAGCGACAGATTTTTTGTGTCGTTTACGGATATAAGATTAATTAACTGTTAAAGTTTATACTGTTATGTGAACTATTTCTAGCTAATGTTAAAAGTTTGGCGTGTGGAAGTGTGGCAAATTGATAATATAGTATAAATACTTTAAAATGTGCACGAAAAGTGTTTTTGCGTTATTCAGTAAAGGCAAGTTACTTGTCTAGGTACAAGTTTAGTAACATTGTAATATTACTAAATTAAAATTTTATAATTTATATAGAATAACAGTGACACACGAGCACACACTCCATATGTGTGGCACATAAACACCTACAGTTGTAGGTGTCTATGGGCCACCTCGATTAAGAATCAAAATGAGGAAGCGTTGCCACCCCTGAGGACTAAGATAGCATGCCTCATCACCAGTAAGAAGGGTCTCCGGTACTCTACATCTACATTCACCATATGAAACAAAGCAGCGTTATGCTGCTATTGAGCGCTGATATTATGTGGTCCTTCTCCGGTCGAGCCGACCCATTCCTGCAGCAGTCATAACATAGCTGCATCGTGGCTCTACCAGGTTAAAACATAATTCTTAACAGTAGAGGACAAGTGTTAAAATTAAAAATTTTGAACAACCGTCTTTAATATAAATACAAGTGGTAAAATTAAAAAAAATTGTACAACCGACTTCAATATAAATAAAATGAGAACATCATCAATGTAGTCGAAGTCAATTAAATACGCATTATTAAAGATAACTCAAAAACTACTGGTCGGATCTTGATCAAATTTATATTGAACCACATAAGAAGCACCGGCTTTCAAATAAAAAAGAATTTGATGATTCAAAAAATCGTTTTAAGTAGAGAAAATTTCTGAGGTAACACACAAAAAAATGCAGTCGAATTGAAAACCTCGTCCTTTTTTTGAAGTCGGTTGAAAAAATAAAAAGTAAGATTAGCTTTGGGAACGAAGGTTATCCAATCTCTTATTTATTTCTACTTCTACCCAATATTTTATATAATATTGTATTAGGTGCTAGGACTCCCTTTCTACCTGCGAGTCCGTATCGTAGTTACTACCCTCTTACAGAAGATATAGAGAGCCAGTATAATACAGGTTGTAAGGCTTTCCATCTTAGTCTACAGAGGTGACAACACGTCTCTAGCATTCTTTGTTTGAATTAAATAGCAGGCCATGGGCGCAGTAGCTACTTGTCATCAGGTGGACTGTAATTTCGTGCCACTTTAATTTAATTAAAAAAAATTGCAAATCATGGTTTGTGTTGTGTAATTTGTTTGTGACTGTGATCAGTTGGAGGTTCTGTCTACCCCGTAATTTGTAAATAAATAAGTGAAATATTGTGTAAATCGATTTATAAGGTCTAAGAGACAAGCTTACGTTGTCTCAATAAAAACATGTAAATAAGATTGAGAAATTATTTAGAGATATTATGAAATATTACGAAATGTCACAATAGGCCAATGTAAATGACAAAATTATGTAATTACTCTGAGTATAAAAGACAAGAAAGAATGATGATAAATCTATATTTGTTTAAACGAGGACAGAAAGTAAAATGAGCTATTAGCTAAATAAAAAAGATATTCAAAATATAAGAATTCCGAAAGAGCGATGGACGTACTTAATTTATCATCATCATCATCATCATTACAGCCCTTCACAACTTAATTTATATGAAAATAAAATACATATATGAATCTAGATGCCTGTGATAGAAAAATATAAAAAGAAATTTAAAAATACCAACTCGCGTATACATAATCGCATACACGCGTTATAGGACCTTTCTGTGATTGAAACCAATTTTTATTTGTTTTTTTTAATTGTGCGTGTAAAATGTATATTTTTATCTAATCGAATAAAAGTAAATGTTTTTCTAAACATATAACGTCCTTAAAAATTATGAAGAATCTCTTTGTTTACTAATTCAGTTCTATACAAAATCCTCTTTGTGTTTAAGTGCTACAGACGTATAACTTAAAAAAGTTAAATTGTGTTAAAATGTTATTTTATATTTTTTTTGAATTCCAATAAAGTGAATACGGTCTAGTCCACCGCTACAGTCCACCTGGTGGAGAGCGGCTATATACTTTAGTCCATGAACACCAACATCCAATCTCAAACTAAAGAGGAAGTAGGGTTTTGGCGGAAACTTGACCGTCGGCGGATTGCTGCTCCTGTAGTATCGTTTAAATAAATAATGGTTTTCCTCTAAAGTATTTGAACATCAACATAATTTTGTTAATTGTTTTAATTATCGTTTTTATTTCTAAATTAACACACCATCTTCATCGACTGTCTTCTGGCTCAAAAACATTGTGAATTTCCCAAAAACATTGCAATGTGGTGCACATATTGTGAAAAACATATTACTCATTTCATGTTGTGTAGCCTTGTAGCCGTGTAACCTTGTAGCCAATGCCATAATTAATGAGAAAAAAAATGGCTACGTTACCTAGCCTCCATTTAAATCATATAAAACGAAACACAACAATTAATGCATTGTTGCTTGGCGGCAAAAACACATATAGGGTTCTCCTTGACAATGTATTATGAATGAGTAGTCTGTGTACATGTTCAGCTCGCTGCTCACACTCTCTCTGCTGCAGAATACCAGCGTGTATTAGCAGCTTATTGCTGCTGTGTTTCTTATGATACGAGGTGGATTGAAAAGTACTGGCCTAACACAGATCCATTCAATTCTAAAAATCAAATCTACCCACATTATTTAGTTCAGTTCAGACTAGTTCATTGTGTGAAGTTCGAAACGTGTGCGATAATTAGTTGTGATTTTATAAATTTATTAACAAAGTAATCGGACATAATTTCCGCGAATGGAGCAAATCGAGCAGCGTGCCGTCATTAAGTACCTCCATAAGAAGGCTATCATCAAAAGCCATCCATGATGACATGGTCAGAACATTAGGCGATTGTGCTCTGTCATATTCATCCGTCAAAAATGGATAGCAGAATTTAAGCGTGGTAGAGAGTGTGAAAGATGAACCCCGCTCTGAAGGCCTTCGACGTCAACTACTGACGAAAATATTAAAAAGTACTTGATTTAATAATGGGAGACCGCAGATTAAAAATTAGAGATAGCCGAGATTATAGGCATCTCTTATGAACGAACTCAAAACATCATTGTCAACGAGTTGGGTTTCCACAAGGTGTCTGCGAGGTGGGTTCCGCGACTGCTTTCAGTTGAACAAAAGGACGCGATTGACTATTCACGCGACTGTTTGGAGTTATTTGAATCGTTTTGTTACTATGGACGAAACATGGGTTCATTACTGTACACCGGAAACAAAACAACAATCAAAACAGTGGAGAAGACCTGGTTCACCACCCCTAAAAGGCTAAGTCGATTTTGTCGGCAAATAAGGTGATGGCTTCAGTATTCTGGGACTCGAAAGGTGTGATTATGATTGATTATCTTGAAAGGGTCAGACTATAAACTCTGATTACTACTGCACCTTACTACGTCGTTTACGAGAGAAATAAAAGAAAAACGTCGAGGAATGCTCAGAAGAAAAGTCCTGTTTCATCAAGATAACGCCCGTGTTCACACGTCAGTACAGTCAATGGCTGAAATTCACAACTGTGGCTTTGAACTGTTACCGCATCCGCTGTATTCACCTGATCTGGCACCATCAGGTCAACTGTGTGTTGGTGTCTCACCTTTATTCTATAAAAAAACGATAAATCATAGTCTTTGGCGATATTATGGCAATTGATTGCACTGAAAGAGGTACAAATTCAACAGTGGACTGTATTGTGTTGATAAAGAAGAAGAATTGACTTATTAAAATAATTTTACTTTATCTTTAAGAGTTACTATGCTACTAAAGAGTACATGATTGAGAGTAACCCCTAGGAATAGGGTGATCGCTACTATGCTCTGTTCTGGCTATACTATGCTCTGGCTCTGTAGCGCAGTGGCTTAGCAATAAATTGCAGAGATAAGGGCCGCGGATTCGAATCCCGCACGGAACATGTATTTGTATGGCCTACAAATAATTGTTCGGGGTCTGGATGTTTATCATTGTGAAATTTATTTATATATGTGTGTTTAAATTTATATATGTAATGTATATGTAGGCGAAAGAGGATCATCCCAGATGCACTCATGATGGATGGCGCAAATATGCGTGCGTTACAACATAAAGTACAAGAAAATATAATGAACAGATCGTTAGCAATTCGTCGCAAATATATGGCACGCTTTCCCGATGATGTTTTTCAAAAATCCCATATAACAACAACGGTTGCCACGTTACCACCGACACGACGCTTCGCTAGAGTAAAACCTTCTCTGGATTTGGCCAGTATTTTATACACGCGCCTACATATATATAAATAAATTTATGTACTGTCTCCACAATACAGGAGAAAATCCTAGTGTAGATATAGTAACGTGTAAAAAAAGTATATTGAATAAAAATTATTCTATTCTATTCTTGTGAATATTTTTCAGATGTGGAGGAAGGTTATCCCGAAGATCGGGATAATCTGCAGCCATTGTTAAGCGTTAACAATTTTCATAGAGACAGCAGCCGACCGCAGACGAACAGACCTCAGCAGTTAGGTGCCCCAAATACAACGTAAGACTCTACTTTCAGAAATTAATTTAAATATATAATCTATTAGGTATATACTAGGTGGTAGGACTTTTTTTCTGCCTAATAGTCCGTCTGGCTAGGTACGATCCTATTACCTATTTATACCGCCAAATAGCAGTGCTTGCATTGCTGTGTTCCAATCTGAAAGGTATAGAGAACCTGTGTAATCAAAGGCTGTGAGGTATTCCAATTTAGTGAGCGGTGACAACGCATCTGGAGCCTTCTTTGTTTGATGTTGGCCACAGGTATCCATGGACTGCAGTAACCACTTACCATCAGGTTGACTGTAAGGTGCCCATTACACAGTAGGTTTTGCTGTCAGTTTTACAACAATCACAGTTGTGATTGACGAATAACCTACCGTGTAATGCGGTGATTGACGGTTGCATGAAATTGATTGACAAATATCTGGATATTTTGATTTTTACATCAATCAACTATCAGTCACGAATTTTGATTGAACGTGTAATGGCATTTCGTCAATCACGCATCGTTACTCCTAGCTATTCTTCGGGAGTTATAGCTTTTCACATACATAATATATATCTTGTTTTTTAGGTATGGTGTTACTTCCCTCAAGCCTCTCTCATGCGAAAATAATTTGCATAGTCTTTATCCTCTTTTGAAACCCGTATGTCAGTCAATAAGTTAATATGGGTATAGAAATCCCTTTTTAAAAGCTAGTCTTTTACCCAGCGCCTTCTTTTTATACTTTTTTTACACAAAATTGCAATTAAAATTGCAGCACGGGCCTTTTTTTATGAATAGCCATCCTTTCCCTCTGAAATTTTGTGTGTGACTGACGATTAGTCAGAATGAGCGCGAAATGTCGAAATTATTCTATCATTCAAACATCAATCATGATTGATCGAACTGATTGATGCTTGCCTAGGCGTGTAATGGCCGCTTAAGTTCGTTTGTCGCTTCAGTTTTATGAAAAACCAACATCACAAACATTTGCATCATCAAAATTATTATCCTCTATAAAGAATCAAATTGCAGATGCATTATCACCCGGGAGGACTAAGATGGAATACCTGTTTTCCAGTAAAAAGGGTCTCCGGTTCTCTACACTCACCACAGCAGTGTTAAGCTGCTATTTTACGCTGGTATTCTGTGAGAGCGTGGTCCTTCCCCGGTCAAGCCGACACATTCGTGCTACAACTATACTACTAATAACAGCCCTAAGGATTCCCAAGGAATACCACAGAACACGGTACTGAGACTTTTGCATCATGGTCAGAGGCTACCAATCAAAAATCTTTCTGCGCCATCGCCTGTCGTTTCTTCGACCTACAAGGCCGGCCCATCGCCACTTCAGTTTGTTGATCCGTTGGGCGATGATGGTTACTCTAGTTCTACTGCGGATGTCCCTAATACTAGTTCTATTATGCAGAGGAATTTCGAGCATAGCCATCCTCATAAAACTCTGAGCGACCTTAAGCTTCCTCCATGACTAGTAATGAAGCCCATGTCTCACTGGCAACACGCACTGGTTTTACAGACTTATTTTTTAAAAAGTTTTGAGTATTTCGTGAATTTTAATCCTTAAAAAAATTCCAATTAGTTTGTAGACGAATTGGCCATCAATAAAAAAATGTTGCTGATAAGATTGACCTATCTTAAAATTTTTGATAGGGCCCCTTTTTTATGTTTTTATTAGAACAAGGATAAAAAAAAGCAACGGTCCATCTGATGGTAAATTGATGCTGTGGCCCATTGACTCCTACATCTATTCACAATGAAGAATCAAAATTTAGATGCATTGTTACCTTTGTGGACTAAGATAGTATGCCTCGTAACCAGTGAACAACGTCATTGGTTTTCTGTACTCATAAATTGTTTTATATGCTATTTTAATGTTTAACAATAGTTTGTGTGTATGTAAATTGAAGAAAAATAACAAATATAATAAACTTTAATCTTTATAGGGCGCGTTCGTCAAGGTCAGATATTCCGACGTTAAACTTTCATGATCAAACACCTTCGGTAGTGTCTACACCAGACGTCACACCAGCTGCTGATAATGAAGAGTTATGGCCAAAGAAGTGGAGACGCAGCGACCGCCGCCTAAAGAGACTTAACACTGAACTTCTAGAAGCGATCGAAAACCACGAAATAGAAGAGGTAGAGAGGTAGGTGCTAAAAGACGACCGTTCTAAATATAAAATAAAAGTTGAAAAGTTAAAGTTTACAGCCTATATACGTCCCACTGCTGGGCACAGGCCTTCCCTCATTTCTGAGAGCGTTTTAGGGCAAGAAAATGTCCGCCGCGCTGCCCCAATGTGTTTTGGCAAACTTCACATGTCTTCGAAATATTTTTATTCTTATTTCTCAGACATGCAGGCTTCCTCACGATGTTTTCCTTCACCGCCGAGCACGTGGTAAATCAGAACTTAAAATTGCAATTAACAATTTCATAGGTGCCGGTAGGGATCGAACCGGGGTTGCTCCGTACTGTGAAACTTACAGCGAGCGCTAACTATCTGAGCTACCATGGCTCAAAAATAAAATAAGTAAAATAAAACGCAGTAAAATCCGTAAAAGATAAGAAATAATTATGAACACGCTTCTATTTCAATTAAAAAATCGAATAATATTGGTGGGACAAGCGAACTTACAATCCACCCGGTGGTAAGTAGCTGCTACAAGCTGCAACCCATGGATATTCTACATCCAACTTCATACAAAGAAGGCGTTGTCACTTCCTAGAACCGAGATGGAATGCCTTATAGTAAAAGGATGTTACTTACCCAGGGAGACCTCTAGACAGAAAAGTATACCACCTAGTAAAATACTTTTTCATGTAGAAAAATACGCCTCTCGGGGAGAATAATGAGTTACTCGTATATTAGACTTGCACCGGCTAAAAACCCTTTGGCACTCCTTCGCCTTATCGCCAGAAATACGGGAGCGCTGGTGCATACATGCGCAGTCTCACCAGCACGGGGCTATACCATGTAAAAATGCTAGCTGGTGTATTCATGGGAAGACCTTCATCTACTAATAAAATTATAAAGACTGATGATAATAAAGATGAATAGTACAAGCTCAATGGTTAATTCATAATTCTTAAGCTCAGTAATTAAAAACCCGACTGCGTAAAAAAGTATGTGTAAAACATTTATGTTCTAAAAATTTGCGTAAATAAATTATATCCTTCGTCACTTCCACAAAAAAGGCGAATCTAACACCCCATATCCGTAAATTAGTGTCTACAAGCCTAACAGATAGCAGTTTCAAAAACCTGATGCGTAATAAAGTTGTGTTTGAAACATTTTATACAACATTTTATATAAAGTTTATATCACTTCTTAAACAAAGACGAATCTAACGACACCCTATTAAATTAAAATCCATCAAGCCGTTTAGGTTACATAGTGTGCCAAAGAAATCGACATACAGGCGTACATGCACTCGAAAAACATTACCGTCCTTCTAGGGCAGTTGTGTAAAATAATGTAATGTTAATATTATGAAAATTTTAACAATGGTACAACTTAAGTTTTATTTACACTGCGCAAGTTTCTTGTATCAAAAATGGCCACGGTTACCGGTACCGTTACAGCCTATCAAAGTCCACCGTTGAACATTGGCTTCCCCTATAGATTGCCTCGCAGGGGGATATTTGCCATAGTTCCAGGCTCGGCTGGCGAGTTGGCAACCGCATTTTTTATATTATATGTTTTTACTTGTTATTAGGAATACGCTGCTGTCCATCTCCTGATTAGCTTTCCTCTGTCGCCTTTTACGTCACGGGACGATATCGGGTAGTGGATATTCTTACACCGCCACTACACGTTTAGCATTACCGTTAAAAATAAAAAATGGCAATAGTTGAATGAACAATCAATCGCACGAAATTACTATTTAAGCCTTTAAAGTCACTGTTATATATATATACAATTATGTACATATTCCTTATAACAATATATTAAATTTAATTGTGATATACAACTCTGTGTAAAAAGTATCGAATATGTCAATAAAAGACCCGCGTAAAGAGGTCGTTCTAATTTTTTACTGCATGTTGGTAGCACTGTACTGATTTAGCGCGCAAAGTTTGAGCGGGATCTGTCATTTAATTTGTTTTAAACTACACTTTTGTTGGTCATAGTTTTGAGTTATCGGCGATTTTACAATGGAAAATATTGTTGAACAAAGAGTGTGCCTTAAATTTTGTGTTTCGAATGATATTTCATGTGGTGAATCACTAAAATGTTGCGAAATACCTACGGCGAATCGTGTATATCGAAAACAAGGGCTTATGAATGGTATAAGGCTTAAAGAAGGCCGAGAAGTAGTAGACTTGCCTCGTTCTGGTAGACCTTCAACCGCTACGACCAAAGAAAACATCGACAAAATCAAGAAGCTAGTGCTCGAAAATCGACGTATGAGTCTGAGAGAGTTGGCTAGTGAGGTGAACATATCTTTAAGTCCGTCCACAACATTCTCATTGACATTTTAGGCATGAAACGCGTCGCCGCTCGACTAGTTCCAAAAGAGCTCAATTTTGTTCAAAGAGCGCAGCGAAAGCATGTCGCTGAAGACATGGTTTCCCGAGCTTCTACGGATCCGACCTTTATGAAACGTATAATAACTGGCGACGAGACATGGGTTTATGAGTACGACATGCAAACAAGCCAACAGTCTTCAGAATGGCGTCTGAAAACGAGCTGAAACCCAAAAACCGCGGCAAAGTCGCCCAAAATCAAGGTGATGCTGACAGTTTTTTTGACTACTGTGGTGTGGTTCACTCGAATTCCTTCCAAAGGGAGAAACAGTGAATAAAGAATATTATTTAGGCGTCATGAAGCGTTTGCGTGAGAGTATCCGCCGAAAACGTCCAGATTTGTGGCAACACAACTCATGGATGCTGCACCATGATAATGCACCATCACACACAGCCATTATAGTGAAAGAGTTTTAGCGAAACATTCAACAAAAGTTCTCGACCAAGCACCGTATTCACCTGATATGGCTCCGTCTGACTTTTTATTTCCCAAGTTAAAATTACCACTTCGAGGAAAACGTTTTGAGTCGATAGAAGCTATAACAAAAATTCGCTGAATGAGCTAAAGGCCATACCGCAAATAGCCTATGAAAATGTATGGAAGACTGGGTGAAGCGTTGAGATGTTGTATTGCAAGCGATGGGGCCTACTTTGAAGGCGATAAAATAAATTTAGATGAATAATTTGTATTTTTGTTTTATTGACAAATTCGATATTTAGTACACAGAATGTATATATATATATATATTATATATATATATATATATATATATATATATATATATATATATATATATTGTTATAAGGGAATATGTAAATTATTCCCTTATAAAAATTTTCACTTTTCACAATTAAATTTAACTTTTACAGTTTACTGGGTTTCGTTATGCGCTGTTTGCACAAGTGATAGTTTGGAATGTAACAATTGTTTAGGCGGTGCATGTTAATCATTGCTTGATTGCAAATTTATTGTATGAAACAGACAAAAAACTTGTATGGTTTGTAAGGGATTTAAACGTGAAAACTAATGCTTTAACTTTCAGATTGCTAAAAAGTGGTGCCAACCCAAACGCAACATGTCGCTTGGATCTAGTTTCTGCATGCCATCTAGCTGCACTGGCTGGTGGAGATGCCTTGAGCTTGCTGCTAAAGTTCGGAGCCGAGAAACACCGGCTCGACGGACTCGGACGGACACCTTTGCATCTTGCTGCGTTCGCTGGCAATGCGAGGCAGGTGGCTATTTTACTGGACTTTCCTGAAGGTATGACTTTTATAGAATAATGGCCACAAACGAGTTCATCCAATGTTAAGTGGATGCTGCGGCCCATAGACATCAACACTGTGGACTGTGTGCTATTTAGTAAAACCTTAATATATATATATATATAATGTAGTATACAGCATTTTAGTGGTGGGGATATTCGATCGTCTAGTATACAGCAGATAAGAGGTAAAGACATTCGACCGTCAACAGCCGTGGCGTGCGGATGTATTTGGTGTGCTTTGAATTAACGGAGTGATGAAGTGTACCTATACCTAGTGTCAGTGTTATCGAGCATTTTACAAGTGGCGACGAGTATAAACGTAAGTTGAAAATTCATATCTTGTTAAAAGGGAAATAAAGTATTATGAAAGTGTGAAAATACTGAAATTAATTTCATTTTTGTTAGAACATACCCTGTATATTGTAATGCAAAAGTATAAGATTATTTTGTAATAGGAAACCTTAGTATTATATATAAGTTACGTTGATATTTTAGTTATTATAACCGTAACCTACCGGTCGGTTTATTTACACTATTTTTCATGATACATTCCTGTGATACCGTACTACACCAGTTAGTTAGCGAAATAAAGTGAGTACTGTACGAAAAGCGTTAGCTTATAATTGCTTATTAATTTAAACTACGGATTATAAAAGTTGCTATTCAGAATATAGTAATGAAAAAGCATAAAGTAAGACACTCAATAATTATTGTTTTAATAGAGCTAATTAAAAAATCAATAGCCTGAATTCAGTATTCTAATTACTTATGCAGGAAGTGAAGTAATTACTCTTGGATACTTAAAACAAAATGTTCATAATATGTGTTAATTGTAACGAGTAATCTAATAAATACAAGTTGATTCGATCGATTGGAAAAATGAAAATATTATTGGGCAGTATTTTAAATACCGCGTATTTGTGATATTATATCTTTTGAAGGTCAATAAGACAGGCTACGATAATAGGCAAAACTGTCAAAGGTCAATATGAGAGACCGTACTAAGTTGAAGGGTCAATATGAGAGACCGTACTAAGTTGAAGGGTCAATATGAGAACACAAAAATAAAAGTAGTTATACAAAAATAAGTGATATTCATTCTGTAAATACTAGGAACAAACACAAGCTAGTAGTACCGTGGGAAAATCTTTGTTTCAGAGAGCACGAGGGATCTGTGACAGAAAACATCTGGCCGCCGAGCTTCAGCACGTCGAGCAAGTATTGCAAGACAACAAGCTTCGGGTCCCGCGCCTACGTCACAGTGACCGAGTGAAGCCGGCCACAGTCGAGCGTGTGCCTGCTGTACTACCCTATGTCAGAGGTGTCACAGACAAGATTGGCTACATTTTAAAGCGAGCTTCTATTAAAACATACTTCAAGCCGCCGAAGAAGATTAGTAAATTTTTACCATCCGTCAAGTGTAATATCCCTCTACAAGATGCAGGAGTGTACAAGCTTGATTGTGAATGTCGTCTCTCTTACATAGGACAAACAAAAAGATCCATTAAAACCCGCGTGAAAGAACATATAGCTGACGTGAGGCACCGACGCTCTGGAAAGTCTGCAGTCTGTGAACATGTTCAAGATCGTCCCCGCCATTACATCAGATTTGATAGACCACAAATCCTCGCAAAAGAACACCGATTCCTACCAAGGATGATACGCGAGGCTATTGAAATTAAAAAACATCCTAATTTCAATAGAGAAGATGGATGGGTGCTGCCATCTGCTTGGGATCCTATAATTAACAAAATTAAATCCATACCCAAGCATACCACTGTAAGACTTCAAGATACTGTAAGCTCATTCTGCGTAGATCGGACCAAAAATTAATATTCAAAAAACTGAAGGTAGCCGGGCTAACTATGACATTGGGACGTCAAACACCTCAGTCCCTCCCGTGACCATGGGTGCTGTAAAGCACCCGAAACGTCGGGAATCAAAATTAGTAAAATTAAATGCGATAAAATCCGTAAAAATAGTTTTTTTCTGTTTCTGTTTCTGAGAGACCGTACTAAGTTGAAGGGTCAATGTGAGAGACCGTACTAAGTTGAAGGGGTCAATATGAGAGACCGTACTAAGTTGAAGGGTCAATATGAGAGACCGTACTAAGTTGAAGGGTCAATATGAGAGACCGTACTAAGTTGAAGGGTCAATATGAGAGACCGTACTAGGTTGAAGGGTCAATATGAGAGACCGTACTAGGTTGAAAGTCAATATGAGAAAAATAATAATGTTTTTACAATTTGGTTCTCTGATTCTCGGTATAGTAGTTAATTTATTGTAAATTACGACGCGATTGTTACAGATCACCCAAAATGGGCCAGATAGAATCAGCGTTTCCGGGTCTTAACCATTTTGAGTGTGAAGGCGATCCGGTTTCAGTTGGGGTGAGATGAGAAAAATGGAAAAGAGCCCTAGAAATATATTTTCTAGCCGCCAATATTGAATCTAGTGGAAAAAAGCGAGCTACACTCTTGCACATTGGTGGACTCGCTCTGCAAGAAGTGTACTATAACTTACCAAGGGCTCACGTTGATGAGGCTGATAACGTGGATGTATATAAAGTTGCTGTAAAGAAATTAAGCGAAATGTTTGAAATGTGGAATCATTGGGCATTATAATAAATATTGCAGGATTAAAGAACATAAACGGAAAACTAACTCAAGGAATGATGATATTGTTAACACAAAGAGGTACAAATTTAACAAACAAACAAAGAAAAATACTGGCGAATTGGACTATGTTTTCTAATTAGATGACGATGTAGTTATCGATTGCAAAGTTGGCGGTGTAATCATTGATATGCTGATTGATTCGGGTAGTAGGTGCAATATTATTACAGAAAAGACATGGGAACATCTGAAAAGCCATAAAGTGAGAGTCACAAATCAAATTAAGATTCCTGGGAAGATACTGTTACCCTATGGTAGTCAAAAACCTCTAGATGTAATCGGTGCTACTATAACAGTTGATGGCCGCATTATCCAAAAAGCAACTTTCTATGTTATTCGGAATGGAACACGTAACCTTCTGGGAAAGACAAACGCAATTCATCTCGACGCTCTTAGAATTGGTGTCCATGTCAATAACATCAGTACTTTCCCCAAATTCAAAGGCGTCCAGATTCCCATCAATAAGTGAGTGAAGCTGGTAATTCAACAGTATAGAAGAATACCAATTCCTTTGGAAGAAAAGGGGTGAACAAGAAGCTAGCCGAACTTAAAGAAGCTGACATAATTGAAGAGGTCAATGGACCATCACCGTGGGTATCTCCAATGGTGCCAGTACTAAAAGAATACGGTAATATTCGGATATGCATCGACATGAGGAGGGCAAACGAGGCCATCATAAGGGAAAATCACCCACTCCCAACAATGGATGAACTCTTGCCCAATTTCAGGCAAGCAAAATATTTTCCCCGACTCGATATTAAAAATGCTTTCCAACAATCAGAGATTGATGAAGACAGTAGTTGCACAGATGTTTCAACAAGTCCTAGAAAGGTTGTGACTATGTTGTGAGAGCACTGCAAATTTTATAGACGATAATATTATCCATGGATCTGACGAGCTTGAGCACAACAGACAACTCGACAAAGTACTACGGGTGTTGAAGGAAAAAAGGGTGTTGAAGGTAATGTTCTCCTCAATCGTGCTAAATGCATCTACAAGACAAACAGGATTGAATTTTTAGGACATCAACTAACGGGAAAATTTGTAAAACCTCTGGACAAATACATGAAAGCAATATAGTCTTCAAAAAAGCCTTTAAATATCGAAGAAATACAGAACTTTCTTGGGCTAGTCAATTATGTTGGAAAATCGATACCCAATTTGGCATCGCTTACAGAACCCCTTCGGAAGCTGATACGCCTTAAATTGGGTAAGTCCGCTAACAATCAAAAATATTGGACACGCATCCAGGACAAGAGATTTGAAAACCTTACGAGACAACTCTCTAATATACAAACATTAGGTTGTTACAACTCAGCGGATAGAACACAAATAATAGCTGACACGTCTCCAGTTGGACTAGGGGCAGTACTCATTCAAATTGATAGTAACGGTCTCCGCGTGATAGCGTTTGGTAATAAGAGCCTTACTGATTCTGAGAAAAGATACTGTCACACGGAGAAAGAGGCCTTGGCGCTTTTGTGGGCCGTAGAACATTTTAAAATATATCTACCGGGCAAAGAATTCGAACTAATTAGTGATCACAAGCCCCTAGAAGCTATTTTTGGGATCAGATCTAAGCCTTGTGCGCGCATAGAGCGCTGGATTCTGCGGATGCAGGCTTACAAGTACAAGGTTATTTACCGTCCAGGCAAAGAAAATATCGCTGACCCTATCTCCCAACTTTATGAATCGATTCATCCAGTACCATTCGATAATGAAAACTATATAAATGCAGTGGTAGAATACAATAGGCCAATAGCAGTACCACTAAATGAAATTGATATAGCTAGTGCATCAGACAAGGAAATTGCAGCACTAAAAAATGGAGTTTTTGACAACAAGTGGGATGAATGTGTAAATGCTTACAAGGTTTTCCAGTCAGACATATGTTTCCATGGAAACATATCCCTAACAGGAAGCAAACTTATTATCCTCAAACAGCTACGTGACCGAGTACTCGAGGCTGCCCATCAAGGACACCCTGGCATTGTTGCCATGAAGACTCGCCTCAGAACCAAGGTCTGGTGGCCAAAAATTGATAGAGATGCTGAAAATCGAGTCAAAGCTTGCAAAGGGTGCACACTCGTTTCGGCACCCAACCCACCCCATCCGACAAAGAGACGAGAACTTCCAGTTGAGCCTGGATTGACGTGGCAATAGACTTTTAGGACCCCTACCATCAAATGATTATTTACTTGTCCTAGTCGATTACTACAGTCGCTACAAGGAGATAAATAATAATGAGGAACATTACCGCTATAGAAACGATTAAGATACTTAAAGAAATATTTTCCCGACTGGGATACCCGGCGACGCTAACATGTGATAAAAGTAACCAGTTTACCAGCGAGACTTTCAAGGCATTCTGCAAAGAGTGCGGCATTATAATGTACAACACAATTCCTTACTGGTCACAGATAAACGGCGAAGTTGAGCGCCAAAACAGAGAGGTGCTTAAGCGGCTCAAAATAAGCCAGTTAGAAAAAATAATAGAAAGATGACCTTTTAGAATACCTTATTATGTACAATAGCACCCCTCATACGACAACCGAAAATAACTCCCGCCGAACTTTTCCTTCGGAGACAGTTTCGGGATAAATGCCTATGGCAGCAGACATAGAACATAAAATTATAGATTCAGATGTAAGAGACGGGGATAAAGGAAAAAAAGAAAAGTAGAAAGGAATATGCGGACAGGAAGAGGAAAGCAGTAGATAGCTATTTTGAAATCGGAGAAAAAGTATACGTAAAAAACATGACTAAATAAAATAAATTAACTCCTGATTTTAACCCAGAGACTCGTACAGTAACGGATGTAAACGGTGGTGATAACAAGGAATAATTCAATGGGAAATGAATATCGCAGGAATATTTTTCATCTTAAAAGAGTAGAAAACGGTGAGTAGAAAATTATCGATCAGAGTGCAGAAAGTGAAACACGTCCAGAAGGCAGCCAACACGAAGACTGATGTCTATTATTGTACTAATCATGAATTTAATTATTGTTTGGAATCTGATTAAAAGTCTTATCAAGGCTGACCATCAATTATCAATTAACAGTTGTTTTATTTTAACAAGTAAGGGATGTAGTATACAGCATTTTAGTGGTGGGGATATTCAATCGTCTAGTATAAAGCAGATAAGAGGTAAAGACATTCGATCGTCGACAGCCGTGGCGTGCGGACGTATTCGGTGTGCTTTGAATTAACGGAGTTATAAAGTGTACTTATACCTAGTGTCAATGTTATCGAGTATTTTACAATATATATTAAAATAGGTGCTTAAACATTCACAATAATCTTTAAATTTATCCATATCACCGTGAAATAAAAGAATTAATACAGCATTCGAAAAGGTTATGTAACAAAAAGCAGTAGGTGGCTACTTGCCGTAGCGTCCATTCACCATCAGGTGGACCGTGTGCTCGTTTGTCAAACTTTATTATTTAAGTAATGGAACAGGTAAATAAAATTGTAACAGGTGTTTCACCATTTGCAATACCTTTATTTACATACGTATCATCAGAAAAGAAAATTAAGAATTAAAACAGAATTTTTTATGTTTGTATTACACGTTTAAAGTAGTATCAGTAATTTTGGATTCATCCATCCATCCATTACAGCCTATAAAAGTCCACTGCTGAACAGAGGCCTCCTCCATTTTTGACATGGTTGCCACGCTTGGCAGGCGGGTTGAAACCGCAGTTTTTATTACTTTGAGTTGTTATGAGGAAGATGCCGCTGCCCATCTTCTGTTTCAGTTTCCTTCTTTCGCCTCTTACGACATCCACGTAACGATATGTGGTTGGGGAAATTCTAAAACAGTGATAATAAAAAAAATAGATTAAAAGTAAAATATTCCAATATATATTTTATCAAGTCGTAGAACTAGCGACGTCTCATAACGACTATTAAATGGAACTCATTATCAGGAACCACAACCGCTTCAGTTTTCTTCGAGACCAACCTCAGGACCACGAGTTCATCTGTCACGTCCTAAAATAAATTAAACTGTTGTAATAATTAATGATTAAAGAAAAAAATATTGGCACAAAATAAGTTTTACAACGTTTAAAACATTGTCTGTGGTCTTATTTGTTTGAAGTTTCAAGTGTCTATGGGCTGCAGTAGCTATTTAACTTAACATAGACCATACTACTAAGTTACTCTTATATAGTAATAATATAATTTCAAATTCATGAAATTATCGTTTTTTTATCCGTAATGAGTAAGCAATTACAATTTCAAAATTTCAGATTATTCAGACGTCCGGAAGTGAATGAACACTAATCATAAATTCCATTACATTCATGTTTACATACATAAATAAATAAACAAATACATATATTTATACATACATATATGCATATATACATTAATGCGTATGCAATTTCAATTTTAAAATTTCTGATTATTTAGACGTCCGGAAGTGAATGAACACTAATCATAAAATTCCATTACATTCATGTTTACATACATAAATAAATAAACAAATACATATATACATACATACATGCATACATACATTAATGCGTATGCAATTTCAATTTAAAAATTTCAGATTATTCAAACAATCCGATGTGGGTGAACACTTAATTATAAAATTTCATTGCATTTATGCTTACATATATAAATAAATAAACAAATACATACATAAATACAAACATACGTGCATAAATACATACAAAAAGCCTGTTGAAAGTCGGGTAGTGTTGCAAATCTGGGTTACTAGCTGACAGAAGATCTAATCGTCATCATAACATACTGCGATTGTGTAACTCTGATTGGTATCGTTTGCCGGTGGGAATTTCTTCTCAACTTTTATGTATTTTAGTTACTACATAATTTGTGACCTAAGTTATTAACATAAAAGACATCAGAAAGCCAAGAGATCTAAGATAATAATATAAAAGGTGTTTGATCATTATCAAAGAAATCAAAGTTGAAAACGTCAAAATGCTAAAAGGCCAAAACGAATTCAACCACAATTTATATCAGAGTTATACATTGTAGCTTAGCTCTTAAATATGCAGGAAACTTTGCTCTTCTCGCATCAACTTATACGGTTATCAAAAATATAACTAAGGCACATCAATCCGTGGAGAAATCCGTGCTAAAATTAATATCGTGCAGTGGCGATGGGGGTTGGATCGATTTTCTTACCCACTATTCTATATCGTCCCTTAGGTGTCGTAAGAGGCGACAGAGGGAAATAAAACAGCAATTTGGCAGCATTATCATTCTGGTAACAACTCAAAAAAATTGCGGTTGCCAGCACGCTTGCCAAACAATGCGAGCAATACTTTACTTATTAAATAAAAACGCCGTGAAGTGATAGCTTAAGAAAACTGACTACTCAGAACAAATTGATGTCGAGAGATGCGATAGAGGGAAACTAAAACAGGAGATGGACAGCAGCCACAGAAATCGTAATAATAAGACACTAGAAATAAATTAGCGCCCGATTACTTACAAAACCGATGTCGCCACATCTTAATACACACGCATTAAGCAAACAAATAGATATAAGACTCGCACACACTTGCAAAACACCGGTGAAGTGTATAGGGCACTATCTATTATGAACCTTAATTTATTAATTACACTGCATTTTACTCCAATATGTAATGTTACACCACTGCAAGCACTTTCGATGTGTGAGGGTCCCTGTAAACAATGCTAGGGATTGACTAAATTTTTTGAGTGTCGATATTTTTTTCATATATTAAAATGGATTACAAATAGCAAAGTAATCCATAGATATATTCCATGTTTTTAATATTTAACAGTAATGATACTTAGGAATGAATGGTACTTATTATTTAAAACCAAGCTATCTATTTATAGTCGGAATACTTAATTAATCGAGGTTATAGCGTAGGTACACTTATGAAATAATTAAGTAAGATTGATATTAATATAGAAATAAGTTTAGTAAACAGAGTGGCGAGTCCTATTTTTTTCTTTATGATATTTACATAGTCGTCAACTGTGTAATAGCCTTATTCTTTACACTATGTTTGAAAATGTAATTAATTATTTTGAGTACCAAACAAGTATAAGCAGTACTTTGCAATTAATATTGTCAGCAACTCTACGAAACGAGTTTATTGACTAGTAAAATGAAGAAATTTATTTAAAAAACTGCCTTTTTTTACTTTTCGTATCGCATTTTTTGCTAAATAATTTAAATGGATTTTTTTTTTATAGTATAGGGTGACAAACGAGCACACAGTCCACCTGATGGTAAGTGGTTGCTGTGACCCATAGACATCTACATCTATCTTCAATAAAGAATCAAAATGCAGATGCGTTGTCACCCGTGAGGACTAAGATGGAATGCCTCTTTTCCAGTAAAAAGGGTCTCCGGTTCTCTACACTCACCATACGAAACACAGCAGTGTTAAGCTGCTATTTTACGCTGGTATTCTGTGAGAGCGTGGTCCTTCCCCGGTCGAGCCGACCCATTCGTACTACAACTATACTACTAATATAGCTGCAGCATGGCTCTACCACGTATAAATATATAAATATATAGAAATATAAGTATAATATATAAATATATAGAAGTATATGGATATCCATATACTTCTCCAAAACGCATTTAATCAACTGTACTATGTTATTATCAAGAGGAGATTGATCATACTGATGATACTGAATACCCGCAAATATATTTTTGGCAACAAAATGACTCTCATGGCTCGCACAAGAAAGTGATCCTTGAACGTTTGTATTTTTACCATCTTGCCGTTCAAACATATAATTATAACATCTGCACTTGAAATTATAAGGCCACCATTGTCTTCATTAAACATTTATAGACATTAATTACGTATTAACCCTACATAGCTAACGTTCCTGAACTACTATGATAAGCTAACCATTCGACTTTTTGACGATCATTTTTTAAATGTGTTTTTTATTAAAATTTTATTTTATTTTAATCATGTTTATTATATTTATAGGAAATATGGGATATAAATTAAAGATAATTATTATAAAAATGAATATTTATTTAACTTTTAAGTACTAAATCACAAATATTAAATGGGACATGTTTTTTTGAAATCAGTAAGGCACTAAATCTTAGAATGACTAAATTAGGAACTATGGTTTAGAAATTTCGTTTTCCTTTTTTGGTTTTATAAAGAAAACCAGTTAAAATAAACGGTAATTATAAAATGACTCAGAATTTTTTGGCATTAGTTGGACAAAAGTCGTTTGTTGTATGTTCGCCCCCAAATGAGAACTCTGCAGCTATTGCAGTAATTCTATGTCATGCGTATTTTCTTATAGAGATACAAACTGCAGCCTTTTTTTTAGGGGCGCTATCTGGAAGTCCTGTGAGGTATTTTCATCACAGGACTTCCAGATAGCTCGAGGTTTCTCTGCATGATAAACTTAGAAATGAGGATATCCGCAGTAAAATCAGAGTAACCGACATAGCCCAACGGATTAGTGATCTGAAGTGGCAATGGTGCGGCCATATAGCGAAGAACCAACAACCGATGGGGAAGAAAGGTTCTCGTATTAGGGCGGCCCCCCACTAGATGGAGTGACGACCTGGTAAGACATGCAGGAAGAAGATGGATGCAGGTGGCTCAGGACCGTACTTTGTGGGATTCCTTGGCGGATGCCTATGTTCAGCAGTGGACTTGTGAAGAGCTGTAATGATGATGATGATGATAATAATGACTTCCAGAAAGTCATTTTCCACGTCATCTACCCACAAACCATCCTCATTCTTACTATGGGAAAAAACATAATTTGTGTTGATATAATTTTCATCATCTAACAACGCAAGAACTATATCGTCATCTGTGATCGACCTCGCAGCCATTCTTCATAACCAACGTTTTAATTTTTTTTTAAATGCAAAAAATCAACACAAAGTACCGGTGTAAAAGTAACGCATAAGCTAACCATTCGTCATTTTGACGAGTATGTAGTAAGTATCTCAAAAACAAAATTACTTCTAGGCTAAAAGCGACCACCACGCGACGCATTCTAGCGGTCATTAAGTTGGCGCGAAACCGCGAGTGTGTAGATGAAACCATTAGAAAGGGAGAGGGAGATATTTATTAGATGCTCGTCATTTTGACGAACGTTAGCTATCTAGGGTTAAAGTCTATAAATGTTTAATGAAGAATAATGAACTTAAACAAATAATTACATTCTTAATGAAATTATTGTATAATTATTATTAAGAATATTTTACGTTCAAAATTCTGAAATATATCCCTTTATACAAACATCGATATAACCCGTACTTTCATTCAAATGAATGATACGGTTACATCACTAACGTGCGACCGATGCCTGCAGCCGTATTATAAACATACGCAATGCACAATGATATCTAATGTTTAATATTACATTGCTTGGCGAGTTTGTCAACGTCGCATGCGTCGCGTATTACGGTAGAACAAAAGCAGCAATGGTAATTGTACAATACGAAAAGTAATAAATGATACTACATCAAGAGATTATTAATAAGAAGCCTTTACTAAGCAGATGTCACTTTACACCCAAACATAGTCTATTTTTAACCGACTCCCAAAAAGGAGAGGTTATCAATTATGTATGTACGCTGATTTCTAAGACGATTCTAGATCAATTCGTATACACATGCTGTAATTTTAGTGGTTGTTTTCCCGCATTCCTGACTCAATGCAAATTATAATTTTAAAATGTTTAGGTATATAATGACAATATTGATAATTATTTAAAATTAAAAAAATAATCTTAATAATTATTTAAAAAAAATCTTTTAAATCATAAAAGCATTCAATTTTCAACCAATTATACAAATATTTGTTATATAATCTTTCGCTTAATAATTTAAATTCTTTAGGTATTTTATTAAATATTTTTACACACATACTCGTATTAAGACAATTTTTGTTATATTTAACGAGCCTAGGGATGACATCTAGGACAAGTTGTTCAGGGTCATGTCGATTTCGAGGATGTATATCACTTGCTTTAACAAATAATGACTTATTTTAATAAATATTCAGAGCTAAATAAATTCTTACGCGTAGTAATACGGCATAAGCTAGACTGCACGTCCAACCTACTCGCGAGATATTGCTATTGGTTTGAGGTCGCATTCGAGTTTTGTTTTCTCTATTGTAAATCTACCATTTTGATCAAATTAATTGTGTTTAATAATATTCTTAAATTTTATTACGTCTGCATTTTTGTACCATTAAAATACTCGTATGTATAATAAAGTTATATTAGTACCATCATTATCGTGTTTATTTTATTCCATTTATTATTCTCATAAAATACGTCTTCGTACGCAATACGTAATCTTTATTATATCGATTATTTAAAATTAATCAATAAAATAGTGATTTGCACAATTTGATTGCAAACGCCAGAAACTGGTATCACTGAATGGCGTGTATGTGTGCGTGTGACGAGCGTAGGCACATTCGACTCGCGCCAACTAATATAATGACCTTGCTTCACTTTAACGCTCGTGTTTTGTACTAGACTGCGCTTCTATACGTACGTAATAATTCTATGGGTGTTCTGTGACGGCAGCATTTACCTGTAAAAAAAAACTGAGGCTGTCAACGCACCTGAAAAGCGTGGCAACTATGGCAAATTTCCCCTTAGGAGGTCTATGTTCAGCAGTAA
The DNA here is from genome assembly GCA_029286625.1 of Parnassius orleans. Taxonomy (NCBI): domain Eukaryota; kingdom Metazoa; phylum Arthropoda; class Insecta; order Lepidoptera; family Papilionidae; genus Parnassius; species Parnassius orleans. The sequence goes on from JAGSMP010001537.1 coordinate 38,528, forward strand.
ACTTTTGACAGGCTGTAATAAATGAAATAAACAATGAGCATCTTACAATTTCCTTTAAGGCGTTGTTAGCATTGTGTGACATGTTTCTCATATGTGTGGAATACGTTGCTGCCGTCAAACTGTCTAATGTAGTCGTTTCCGGGAAGCCTGATAATAATATAATAGAATCGATCAATAAATTTGTCTTTTTTCACTTAACGTCAGGTAGCACAAAAATTGTATTTTATAGATTTATTATATTTATGATTTAGGCGCACGAGAATATGCGCATACAAGATGTACTCAATTAAATTCTTTGTCGAATGCGTATTTAAAATATTACATATTGACATAAAAAATATATCATTTAATTGCCGGGAAAAGTCATTAATATTTTTCGATAATTTGAAAAGCATTTTTATTTTGTTAAATTCTTTATCGGCATTTATTCTAATTTATCTATTAGCTGCATCCTTTATTTCCTTTAAGCAAACACGTTTAAAATAAAATAACTTTTGTTCCACCGAAAATGGCACGCTTATTCCTTGTTGGACAAATAAACATGCAGCGGAAAAGGGAGGGCGAAAAGTCTTTTAACATAGGAAATTAGGAAATCCTCGCCTTAACCTTCATCGTCAACTGCGCGTAATGCCGCGTCTCCACCAAAGAAAAATTACCAACTTTTGTGTTGTCAACACGTGTTGGTGACAAATGTTTCTGTAATTACCTAGTGTTGGCAACAAAACTTGTAAACAATGTCGAGCACCGTGTTTCCATTTTAGGCGGCAACATCAAAGGAGACGCTTGTTGGAAACATTTGTTGGCAACATGTCTGTCACGTAGACGAACGAGTTAATCGACATATTAATTAATTTATATCGTTCACAAAATATATTATGGGATGTGTGTAATGAAAACTATAAAGATAAAAATAAATAAAAGGATGCATGGAAAAATATTATATATATATTTTTTTTTAAGTAATTAATAAACGTTCCGTAGGTGTGATTGCTTTTATATAATTAATATCAGATTTTATTTTTATTTTTGGTCCAACAAGATTTAACAGCCTTTCAAAATCATAGTCAGTCATACGAAGAAAGTTTCTGATTTGTCCATCTTCAATGCGGCCTGCTAACAAGTCGTCTCTTCTCATAGTATTTAATAGCTCAATCGCTCCATGTACTTTTCTTCCTTTGAGGTTTGTTCGTACCCAATATTTATGCTTCCGTTTTTTTTGTGCGGCAATCCCGCATAATATCGTCATTTGAAGACTTATTGTTGCCAACAAAACTTTGGTGGAGACAGCAAGTTGTCAACTAAAATCTTTCTCAAATTATTGGCGACATGTTTCAATTCGGTGCGGAAACATCGGAAACAAAAGGTGGTAACTTTTGTTGAGTTGCAAACAGTTGGAAACATAAATGTTGTCAACATTTTCGGTGGATACGCGGCTTAAATGTCCATTTCTAAACATGGGTTTTATTGTAAGAAGGAGTTATTTTAGTTGCCACGCTTGGTAGGCGAATGGGCGATTGCAGCACCATCACAGTCCATCTCGCATCTTTGACGTGCCTTGCTCTTCGTCACCGGTCTGAGTGCTTTATTTTTTAAGTATTCTAAGCCAGTGCTTGACTACTATCCCCACCTGATGGTAAATGGTGATGCAGCCGAAGACAGCAAAGCGCACTGACTTAGCTCAACAAAAGTCTATTCATTCTTGCCTTAAAGACAGCCACAATGTAATTGAATGGACATACAAATGCGGGCAAATTATTTCACTCCTTTGCTGTATGCATGACCATCGATTGTTTCTAATCTGTGGTAAGTCTACAACAGAGGGGTGGAGCCTGGCCGTGTGTCTGGTTGTCCGATAGTGTAAGGGAGAGGCCTCCCTCTCCGCAAATGAATTATGTCATGCAATTCCTGCGCACAATCATTTCCCATTGTTGCCTCTCTCGACAACCACGAGACAAAATTAGGTTTCCTCTTTCGTCGCCACCACACCCTCTCCCTTACCTGTAACCCTCTGGTTGGGTCTTATTTATTCATTTAAGTATATTTTATTTCATTTCTTTTGTATTGTTATTAGTATTTATTCATCCCAATCAAACGGCAATATATTATAGAAGCGTCACAGCCACTAACTATCCACTAACCATTAACCTATATCACCCCGTGGATTCTTAAGAGGCGACTGAGGTAAATGAAATAGATGATGGATAGGAGCATCTTTCTGATTACAACTCAAAATACTAAGAAGCTGCGGCTTCCAACCCGTCTGCAAATCTTTATTAGGTCTATAGTCAATATATGGAGGAAGTATGGACTATAATGAAAGAAAAAATTAAAACGTGTTATGTTATCTTTCCTACCTTCGCAGTTAACAATAATTGTTCCAATAACATTTGCGTTTTCGTTTATCCGCGCCATTGTTTTTGTGACTCCAGGACCCTGTATCATAAAAGAGAATAGACTAGTACCTTAATAGAAATTAATTAACAGCAACAATTTCCTTTTACCGTGTAATGGCGGTGTAAGAATATCCACTACCCCATGTCATCCCGTGGGTGTAGTAAGAGCCAACAGAGGGAAACAAATCTGGAGATAGGCAGCAGAGTCTTCCCAATAACAACTAAAAAAAAAAACCTGCGGTTTCCAACTCGCCTGCTAAGCGCAGCAACCATTGCAAATATCCCCCCCTATGAGGCAATTTATGGGGGAGGCCTATGTTCAGCAGGCTTTAAAAGGCTGTAATGGTAACGGTAACAATTCCCTTGTACGCAAACAACCCGAGGTCCATCTCAGTGAGCACTAATGAAATTGTCAATCGCAGTTTTAATTTCTGGTTAATCTTGCTCGGTGGTGAAGGAAATCTTCATAAGGAAACCGGTATGTCTAAGAAGAAAATTATTAAATTCTTTTGAGGACATGTGAACACGCACTGCGGCGCAGTGCGGAGGACTCTTCTTGCTTCAAAATTATTTCAAAAAGAACGATATGCCTATGCTGTATACTCGTATATACTTCTTAACTCATGACCTTATAGGTGCAGTACAGGTTTCCTTACATTTCTGAGAAAGTAATGGGGCAGAATTGCGTCCGCTACGCTACTTTAAGGTGAACAACCAGTACGATCTACAACGGAAAATACAGAGTAAATGGTAATAAAATTAAGTTATCACAAACCTTACCATATATTTTTGGGCAATCTCCATGATCACGTTTAAATCGAATATAAATTAAAATCGTAAGAACGTACGTTATAATCAAAATTTCTTCTATGAAGTGACAGTTTGTTTAAACTATTAACTAAAGAGTTTTAATATTGATCAAATATAGAAAAGAGAAAAAGGATCTATAAAAAATTTATCTTTTTATGACGATTTCGTTTTTGTACAAAATTATAAAATTATATATATGTATTAAATACATTATTTCATACCAATAAAAAAAACTAACAGAGCTTAATTTTAATAACCGTCATATGAAAACAAAATTTAATTAAATTTATAAATTAATCTACTTAATGGTAATAAAAATATCAACTATTAATTAAATACTATGTTTATAATAGTAGCCCCACAAGATTTTCGCAACACTAGTATTATATATATAAAAATATGTTTCTTTAGATGTTTGTCATTCAATTATGAACGCTTAAAATTTGGCAGTGAAAACTTTTTATAACAATTATTACCATAGTTCAAATTACGTCCAGCAAAGTTAGGGAGGGGTAGAGTATCAGCTGGTTAAGAGTTAAGAGGATTGTGAAGAGCCGACAGGCGGCGCTGCTATCTTGAAACAGATCGCTTACCGCTCGCTCCGTATCGCCGTATCGTGTGGTAGAGGGGGTTGCACATTTTGGAAGGAACATTTCCTTTTTGAAATATTGTTTTGGGCGATAGGGTTTTTACCCCCTAAACCTTCACGAAATGAGACAAATTTGGTCTCATTAAATTCAGTACACCTTAATCTAAGTCTGTACGTTATTCTTTTTTAGTAATTCAGTTTAGGTTGATTAAAAAAAACGTTCGAGGGAGTTTTAAGTAAAAAATATAGATATTTAGATCTTAATAACTTATATCGTATGCAATATTTCTTTAAAATAAAAACGTACGGACCTAGTTTTTCATTATATCTACAACGTTACAAAAATATATGAAAATTAGTTTATGGCTCCGAGTCATGCGGGTATTGTGGTAATGAACTTGCCGACAAGCTCGCACGGGAGGGCTCAAAGGGTAGACAATGTGGACCCAAGCCATTTTGTGGAATCTCAAAAAGCCTGGCCCGATTTACCCTTGAAACTCTTTATCATAATAAATAACTTAAGATCTGGTCTGATACATCAGACTTAAAACAATCTAAAATCTTAATCCAGGCTTGTGATCGTAAATTCGCTTCAGAAGCCCTGGGATTAAGGAAGAACAAATTGCATATTCTGGCAAGAGCTCTGACTGGACACTGTTTAAAAAAGCACATGTCCATCCTGGAACTATGCAATTCAAGCATGTGTCAATTCTGTTTCTTAGCGGAAGAAACATCTCTGCACATCTTAACTGATTGTGGACCTATAATACGCAAAGTAACACTGATCTGGGAAACTACGTACTTCGCCCAGAAGAAGTGAAAGTGCTCACAGCTAAGAAACTCCTTCAATTTATTGAAGACATAAAGGTGCAGCTTTTTCTTGTGTTGTACATAAATTATTTGCTACGATTTCTTACTTTTTAGAAATGCAAGATCGAGTTGATAACGACATGTCGTCAGACGCTGAAGAGGATGTTAAAAAAATCTGCCAACTGACCAAGGTTATGGCAAATGTTCGTTGTGATCTCGGAGAAATTAGAATGCCTTTACCCAAGACTTGGAAAGACAATATAGACCACGATTGTCGTGAGATTAAATGCGCTGTAAGTATAACTATGATAATCATTAAAATGTATTTTTATTGCGAAACTGCTTGTAGACAGCGTTTGGCCATTTTACGATTAAGACAGAAAATCAAGCGTAACTTGTACCTTGTACTAGTATTATTAGTAGAGACTTAATAAAAAATAAAAAACGATCAAAAAAACCTGAATTAAAATCCGCTATAATTTAATATCTTCTGGAGTTTTAATTCTTCGATACACAGTATCTTAACACTGACTACTGAAACTTTTGAGTGGAAAAACTCAAGGTAGATGGATGACTTCATCTTCTATTTTCCCACCCTTAGGGGTGGACATTTTTCTTCAAATTTAAATGGGTTAACCCCATAGTCTATCTCATAAAAAAGAATCAATCAAATCGATTTACACGTGGCGAAGATATCGCGTACCCATACTTCTTCGTCTACTTCTTTAACAGCCCCCAAAAATCTGGTGCTGGTTATTACTCTCTTCCTATAACGATAGGATTTGCCTTAATCGTCACGCTTGCACCTTCAACGCTGCTTTCGCAGGTTTTGAAATGACTTTTCAATTTTTATTTCTTTTTCTTTTCCTAATGTGGATTGGGAAATATATTTTGTGTGCAGATATTAGTTGAATAGTATGTCAAAGTAATTATAATATGTACTAAAGGGGTTAATTTCTCAGCTGCCACTTCTGCAACCGGGTTGGACGCCACTACACGTAGCAACATCCTGCGTTCGTGTACATTGCACACGCTTATTACTAGCTGCCGGCGCAGACGCGAATATATGTGATGAAGCTGGACGAAATGCGCTGGACGTTGCTGGATTAGGATATTATTTCGATCAGCAAATAAACGCAAAGCAGTAAGATTTTGTTTTTGTCTTACTTCTGCTTCTTCGTCTTGTTTTGTGCGATAAGCACAGTAAGAATAAAATACCAACTGCTTAAATTATTTAGGTATGCTTTTTGTATTTTATAAAAATATACTTACCATTATATTTTCTGTTATAAAATATTTAATTTTCATATGTTTTAGCTTTACATCAATACTTCAAATGCTGCTTAAAGCTGGTGTTATTCCAAATACTATGAAGTCTAATGGTCTTAATAATGTAGACACACCTTTACATACAGCTGTTGAACTAGAAAGTATTGAAAGCATAAATGTACTACTGCAATCCGATGCATCTGTTAGATGTTTAAATTCAGCCGGAAAAACACCTTTACATGTATGTGTCAAGAAGGAATTGGAAGAGCCTTTGCAAGTACGTGACACATTTCAAAATAAAAAAATGTTCGGTTTGATTGACAATGATTTCTAATTCGACTCAACAAGCGATATTTATCTAGGATTTTTTCATTAAGTAAATGTTCTTATTACTCATGCTTAACTTCGAAAGAAGGTTTGATTTGTTTAAGATTTAGAACCTATAAACTTTACAACCTACCGCTGTGGTTAGGCAACCGCAGTTTTTATTTTATTTTTAGGTATTATCAGGAAGACAATGCTGCCTTTTTCCATGTTTGTTTCCTTCTATGTTTATTCTATCACCTCTTACGACACTCACGTACGAAATGGAGTATTGTATATTCTTACACCGCTACTAAGCGGTAAATTCAGATGTATTACGTAGAAAGAAATTACTCGTATCTCCGTAATACTGTGTGTTCTTCTCCTTTATTAGCCTACAGTAGGCCCCTGCTGGAGTTTATGATCTGCTTTCAGTATGGGATAGATTTGCAGCAATCACTACGATATCGCACTTTTCTTGTTTATTGATGATAGGTGTTTAATATCACATTTTTAGATTTTGGCTAATTATAGTTACAAAGATGCAGATCCGTTTATGGCTATGGTAGATGTAAAAGACAAAGAAGGGCACACTGTTCTTCAGGCAGCGGTAGAAGCTGCTTGGGTACCTGGCGTTTGCATAGCATTGGAGGCTGGAGCTGATGTAACTATGAAGGTAGTTTAATCTTTTAATTTTTATTTGTTATTGTTTTATAAGTTATTTGTGAAGAAACATTAATTAGATTACTAATAATTTCTACTAAGTATTTATCTTAACGTAAGGAATAATCAATTTTTAAAACATTTACAGGCAAATGATGGAGAAACGCCAATTCACTCAGCGGCTGCTCTTGGAAATTTAGACGTATTAACAGAAATTCTCAGCGTAGCCAAACAAAAAGACTTTATAGATTGTCAAAATGAAGAAGGTGAAACACCACTATTTAAATCTATTACACATGGGCATCATGAGTGTGTTGCTACTATGCTTCAAGAGGGCGCTTCAATAAAAATAACATTGCCAGGCGATGTCAATGTATTTCATGTTGCAGCAGAAAATGGCTTGTTAGAAATACTAAGGATTCTTCTTGAGTTCGATGATGATATTACTCGAGCTATGATCAATTCCTTAACTTCTAGTGATAGACGAGGATATGGGCCTATACATTTCGCTGTCTCCAATAATCACGTTCAATGTGTAGAACTTCTTTTATCAAAGAATGCAGATGTACGTCTGAGAACAACAAGCAACCCTGATAAATCTTCCACTCCTTTACATATAGCTGCTGTAAAAAACCACGTAGAAATAGCTAAAGTTATACTAAAATTTGATAAAACAACTATTCATGAAGTCAACAGCATGGGATGGTTTCCTCTTCATACTGGTAGTCACAATGGCAGTCGTGAGGTTATAAATCTTTTACTTCAAGAAGGTGCAGATTTATCTGGATATACTGACGGCCCGAAGAAATATAGAAGAACGGCTATAGACATGATTGTTAACAACCTTTCAAAACCTACACATTTTTTGGAAGAAGTATTTGATTCTTATATTTCAACAAACCGCCTAAGTTTCCAAGACTCTAGTTGTGAAATCAAGATTGATTACAGAATTCTTATGCCAACCACTTGTGAAATAGAACAAATGAAAGTGATCGAAGCTCTCCTCAAAACAGGAAATAGATATGGGCAAAAGAGGCTACTTGTCCATCCATTAATAGAAAGTTTTCTTTACTTAAAATGGAAGGCCCTTTTGCCGTTCTTTTACACAATTATCGCTTTCTATTCTTTATTTGTTTCATCACTAACCTTATTTATTTTTTCTGTATTCTTTTACAAGGATACGGAAAGAATTGCACCTATTTGGTTAAATCCAAACATTTGGGGATACATAGTTTATGCCACGATTTTTCTTATTCTTTGTCAGGTGAGTGTTGTAACCGAATTATTATGAGCTAGGGAGAGCTGTGAGCTAAAGAGCATGATCAGGTTGTTGCCTTATTTTTCGCGGTAAGATCAACCTGAATTCGATACTTGCTACCGTTACCTTTTCCATCCGCAAAAAAAAAAAAAAAAAAAGGGTTCTGACTTACGATTAACTGATTTTGAAATAATTTTACACAGTGGAATTATTTACCCGACTCTTTACTTTCTGCTCCTCTTTTCAGTTTAGATAAACTATAACTGGATGATTAAAATAAGTAATATAAATGTTATACGTTTACTTAAAAAGTATAATATTTCCTGAATATGTTACGTTGCGAAGAGGAGCAGAGCGACGAGGAAAGTGAGGTTCTTAAAATGTTAACTACTACGAAGGTGCCAATATATATATTTTATTTTCAATTAAAGTTCAATAATTTTCAACACAGACATTATTATGATCGATTACTATAGGCACAACATCATCAGAAAAACATAAACACTGTTACCGGGGTTCGAATTGGCGTTTTCTTTACGTAAGTCTGAAATATCTTGCGACGTTTCATATCGTTGATAATATAATTGTAGAAAACGTGTTGACGCTAACATTGTTTCTGTCAACTCCTTCAGGATGTTTTTTGTAAAAGTACGTTAGGTTAAGGAATAAGAACAAAATGGTTTCGAATGGAAACGTCAAAATATATTTACCTAACAATTTTTTACGTTATAAAAGCAGCGTTGTATTTA
>JAGSMP010001538.1:0-47348 GCA_029286625.1 Parnassius orleans
AAAAAAAAAAAAAAAAAGGGTTCTGACTTACGATTAACTGATTTTGAAATAATTTTACACAGTGGAATTATTTACCCGACTCTTTACTTTCTTCTCCTCTTTTTCAGTTTAGATAAACTTTAACTGGATGATTAAAAATAAGTAATATAAATGTTATACGTTTACTTAAAAAGTATAATATTTCCTGAATACGTTACGTTGCGAAGAGGAGCAGAGCGATGAGGAAAGTGAGGTTCTTAAAAATGTTAACTACTACGAAGGTGCCAATATATATATTTTATTTTCAATTAAAGTTCAATAATTTTCAACACAGACATTATTATGATCGATTACTATAGGCACAACATCATCAGAAAAACATAAACACTGTTACCGGGGTTCGAATTGGCGTTTTCTTTACGTAAGTCTGAAATATCTTGCGACGTTTCATATCGTTGATAATATAATTGTAGAAAACGTGTTGACGCTAACATTGTTTCTGTCAACTCCTTCAGGATGTTTTTTGTAAAAGTACGTTAGGTTAAGGGAATAAGAAAAAAATGGTTTCGAATGGAAACGTCAAAATATATTTACCTAACAATTTTTTACGTTATAAAAGCAGCGTTGTATTTATTGTATATACCTACTGTTTGTTGCCTGCGTTTTCGTCCGCCTTAAATATCATAGCGGCCAAAATAATAATCATTAAAATGTAAGGATATTGCGTGAGTATGTGTGTGTGTGTGCATACACTGTAGGTGTACGTCCAAACACAGAGTTACTGATGTAATAAACGGGTCAAACCTTTATTATCCAATGTTATATAATAAGATAATGCTTATACAATAAGATCGGAGGGCAAGAATACAGTAACTATCAACGATACGGGAACAACGTTTTCTTCCTAAATATTGCCACAAATGCGGCCTACAGACACCGGCAGTGATCGACTCCGATGTTATATTGCATATCATCATCCCATCTAGTGGAGACGTACCTTAGACTCCGCTTCCCGGTGTCAGGCTACCACTTGCGAAGATTTTTTCCCGTCCGTTTCCGGTTCTGTGGTCCGATGCCACTCGAGCTTGAACTATGTCAATCACTTTGGTTTTCTGCGGATATCTTCGTTACGGATTCTTTCAGTTCAATATTATCATAGCATTTTATAAATATATTTAATTGCTAAAATAGGACTACATAATGATACACAAGGGCAATACAGTTGGCACTTTGCCAATTATATAGATAGTTTTATAAGGAGTTTGAATAAATTGTTAACATTGTTATATGATTAATTTGTTAAATTAAAAATATAGACATTATAGTTTATATTTTCTCAATATGGATATAGTAAGGAATTTTATAATCAAAAGTAAGAGATGAATTTTCCTACGTGAAAACTAATTTATAGAATTGAAAACATGAGCTAGTAGAATGTAAAGGGAGGCGAGTGCATAACCTGGTCGTTTTGGACCGAAAGAAATCTTTTGAAAGAAAGGCTGAAATAAATTGCATTCCATCAAAGCACAAATGGTATCCGACATGAAATACCCAAGTCCGGTTTAGGACTTATGCCCTCAAAATAAAAAGTGATAAATTTCCTGAAAGTGACTTTGGTTCTTATTTTAATAAAAAAATTGTAAGATTTTTACACAACACGTACCGACTGAAAATTGACTATACATTTCAAGCTTGTATTGATACTATTTTGCACTAATATATTTAATCGTATAAGTGTAGCTTCTTTAACACTGTGACACAAGCATTGTTCTTATAGTGTCGTTTTAGAATATTCAAAGAACCGTGTAATTTTCACATCTTTTGAAAACTTTAGTATCCTCAGATTTTGAGCGTTAATAATTTTACCTGACATCAAAGACAGCGAAGGCACAAATTTATTTATGAAGAATTAGTATTAGCGTCTTATTTTAGGTAAAGGTTGCAAGTGAAATAAATGATGCATGCAAAAGAAATAATAAAAATAACCAAGTTATAAAAATATGTTATTGAACGTTATTTAAAAGTTTATATAAATATAGATAATTGTTTTCTTAGTTTACAAAAGGAATTATGGAAAATAATCCACGTTAGATTTTTTAAACTTTTTTTAAATTTAATTATTAGTTTTATAAGGTGGAAAACATTCGTGGTAGCAGCTTAATATCCATCACCCGATATCGTCCGTGGTATGGTGAGTATTATAAGAAACGACTATGGAAAATGCCTAAAAGAATTAGTGGTTTATAATGACGGTGTATACAGGTTGTTACACCGCGTCAACAGAGAAAAAGACCCAAACCGACAGTGAGGATCATCGTCAAAGCGAGGCGTCTGATTCTGGTCTGTTCTTATTAGTATTATTATTAAACTCATAGAAGAGCGGGAGGTTCGTGGCTTTGTGAACCACGCCCGTAATAGAGATTATGAAGAATAAGAAAACGATAGTATTATGTTTTCCTACCGAATGAATTTGTGAGAAACCTTTCAGAAACGTTTTCACGTTGTCATGATATTTGAAAATGAATAGTTTAGCATATATGTGCTGTAGTCATATCTGTTGTTTATCATCTGTGTTTACGTACACTGCCGTCAGTCATGTTTTGCATGAAATATCCTGTACAGAGTGACTTAAACGGTAGCTAAGGCGTTATGTAAATGTGCAGCATCTGACACTGAAACCGTAATATCTAAGAGCTAACTAATTTTTACTTTGAAACTTGGAATTGAAAAGTTTATTTATTAATACATTTAGACGTAAGTTTAAAAATCATGCTAAAAGAACTGATACTCATTTCAAACGAAAATGTAATGTTGTGTTTTATCTAATCTGAAGAGCATCTTCGAGTTTCCAACTCAACACCACTACACCCAATAATACCATCTCCGACATCACTCAAGTTCATTAATCAAAATTGTTGTGACCAGTACTGGGCATAAAACCCAACAAAATATTTTTAAATTTAAGTAATGGTGGTAAAGGCATTCAGTCTTGCTGTGTAGAGTCGCCGTTAGAACCATAGACTTAGGATATACTAGCGTATAGACCAACCATAGACTTAGAATCTATGGTTAGAACATAAACTGCTCCACCACAAAGGTATTTACCGCAACAGTGGTAAATTAAAAATTTATGTTACAATTTATATTTAATATAAAATATTCTTTTCTAATATATGAGTTTATAAGTTTCTTTTATTTTGATACTTCAAAAAGCTTAAAATTTCATAGCTTAAATAATATACCAAAGCAATTAACGAGTTCGAAGTATTCAACCTGTATATGAAATTTAAATGGATACTGTGAGTGTTTACGGGTTTCAAAATTGTTTAATTAAAATAATGAGGATGGAATTGAATATGAAAACAAATGGAGTAATTAGGATACGAATAGATTTACAGTTACATTAGCATATATAGTTAAGCAACATTCGTCTTTATCGTAACTCTAATACGACCTTATTCCTAAGAGGGCTTTAGCACTTGAACAGTCCAACTTTTTATACTTATTTTTTTATACTTAATTCCTCAGAAATGCAGATTTCTTGCGACATATTCTTCACCTCGGCAGAGAGTCACGCGGGATCAAGCTCCATTTGCTCGTAAAGGAATTTCATATGGAGCTTTGCGTACTGAGCTACTATGGCTGTGTAGTAGAATTAACTAGTATTTAATTTTATTATAATCAAAGTTCAATATTAGACGAAATCATATGTCCTGTAGAGCTACGCCTGAACTGAAGTAAGAATAAATCAGCTCGATCCAGAAAGGCCTACGTTTGCACAGAATATCAACGTAAAATTGTGTTTCGTATGGAGAGTGAAAGAACCGGCAATGTTTTTACCGTAAATGGGCATTCCATCTTAGTTCTGAGTGATGATAACGCATTTGCATTTTATTCTTAATCGTGGATAGGTGAAGTTGTCTATGAGCAACAGTTACTACTTAGCGTTAGATGGACTGATGACATTTTAAGTTGTAGAGCCATGCTGCAGCTATATTAATGGTATAGTTGTAGCACGAATGGGTCGGCCTGACCGGGGAAGGACCACGCCTCACAGAATACCAGCGAATAGCAGCTCAACACTGCTGTGTTTCGTAAAGTGAGTGTAGAGAACTGCAGACCCTTTTTACTAGAAACGAGGCATTCCATCTTAGTCCTCACGGCTGACAACGCATCTGCATTTTGATTCGTAATCGAGGATAGATAGATGTAGATGTCTATGGGCCACAGCAACCACTTACCGTCAGTTGGACTGTGTGCTCGTTTGTTACCCTTTATCGTTAAAAAATGCTCGTTTGTCAATCTTCGCTTGTATAAAAAGTAATCATTGTTTGATAGTTAGCTATATATAATTTACTGGTTGATCAATAAGTGTTTGGAAACGTAACGAAACTCTAGGACAAGTATGTAAATGTAGTAAGTATGTGAATTGTATTAATTTTTTAACGTAATCGCCTTTTAAGCTAATGCTTTTAGAATAGCATTTTGCAAGTTAGTTAATTCCATTGGAAAAAAAGGCTCAACCCTAGGATTCAAATTTTATACCACGCAAGTGCTTTTTCAGGTGAGTAAAATGGTGAAAATCACTCGGAGCTAGGTCGGAGGAATATGTTGTGCTGCATCAACTGAAACCCAGCAGTTCGGAAGGCAGCGCTTGCAACATTAGATAGATTGGCAGGAACATTATCGTGATGGAAATGCACTCCAGCACGCAATTTTCTCGACGTTTACTGTTTACTATTTGGTTCTTTGCAGTTTTTGATTAATGTTGCGTAATAATCTCCGGTTATTGTCTCTTCTTTACTTAAATAGTCGATCATTTTATATTTTCCGCATTCCAGAAGACAGAGTCTATTATTTTCCAGCGGACGCAGACACCTGGAATCTCTTGGCTTGCGGAAAGACGGTCTTTCCACACCTTGCTTCGGTTTTCGTCTCCGGGTCCAAATGGTGTACCAACTTTTATCTACGGTTACGAAACGAGCGCAAGAATCTGCATCTTCTTCAATTATTGCTAAATTAAGATTTGAAATGTCAACTTGCTTTTTTGGTCGTCAGTTAACATTGGAGGAACCCAGCGTGCGACCATTGAATTTTAAGGTATGAGTTAAAATAAACTGAATTATCCCAAACGAAAGATTTAATTTCAGCTTAGTCTCAGCTAAATAACGGATGGTCACACGTCGATCTACCTTAACATTTTCTGGCGTAGTGGCCGTTATTGACAGCCCGGAGCGAGTCGTCATTGCAAGAGTTTCTGTACGCCACGGTAGAATAAGACGGAGCATTGTCTACCAAAGCAGACTGCAAAACAAACAGACAAAAACACTTTGTAGATTTTTTTTCAGGCGGAAATATTTATTAACCGCACGAAGTTCGAGGTTCTCCATTTAGTATACGAATCAAATTCGCCAAATGTGAAGTTTATAAAACTGGAAAGGCCAGTTTGGCCTTGGCTACTAACAAATTTAAAATTCGAAAAAAATTAACGCATTTCTTTAAATCATTGATAAGTGTCCTGTTCCGAAAACTTATTGAACAACCTAGTAAATTATATGTTCTATTGTCTTTTAGTAAACTTTAACGCGGTCGGGTTTTTTTTATTATTACTCAATCATTGGATTTGTTGTGTATAAATATTGTCTGTTTTGGCTGTGATTATTTTATACAAATTTCGTACGTCCGTGAATAACTTTGCTTGGTTTTGATTAAATAAATAAAAAATTATCTTTTCGATATTCAAATTTCTATAAACACTATTCTTGTATACTTGAAATCTCAAAGACACGATATAATAATACAAATAAACAGCTTTACCAGAACTCGTAATTTGAAACTAGATATTGAATTCAGAAAGAGATTAAACTTTTCTAATGTTCATATTCGTAGCTTGCAAGCTTTCATCGAGTGATTTTAGGTGCACTGCTCTTGCGATATTACGTATATTTCTAGGACTTTTTTATTTATTTAAATATAACTTATTTCAGAAAAGATACATTTATTGAAATTTATGATTTTTAAATTTTCGAGCTAGGTATTTTGTTGTGACTAAATGTTTTCTATTTAAAGCATTATGGTTTGGCAGGCGGCGAAAATTACCACGTGCATGCTAGACTTAAAATACCTAGGCTGGCGAGTGGTTTAAAATTGCAAATGAAAATGGTGTATTATTTATATCGCCAAGCATATATGTTACCATTGTACATTCCCTTCCAATTGTGCAACACGATATCATATTTCCAGCAGACTGTTGATAGCGAAAAAGACATGAGCCACCCAGAGCTATCATTGTCGAGGTACTAGACGCTTCGATGCTTGATGCTTTTAATTTCAGTACTTGGGCGACCGAGCTTTATTTGGCGTTAGAAAATTAAAAAATAACTACTTACCATCAGTAGTGTTGACCGCTCGTTTCATACTATAATTTGTTAAAAAGGAGAAGGTTAGTCATTCCAGTTTGAAAAAAAGTTCAGCATTTTGTCGCTTTTATGAAATATTGGATTGTTGATTTTACTCCATTAGTCGGATGCGGTAGCCTCGTTCATCAATCAGTACCATGGACTGCGCCTTCAGGTTAGGTTAGCATTTGAATTTAGTAAAGGTTGACAGGTAGATAAGGTAATAAATCAAATCTGGATTAAAATACCACTAGCCTTATAATTTTATTAAATCACTTTATCGTCCTTCGTCGTCCTTTATCGTCATCGTATATAATCCGATATAGTCCGAAACCGTCATTCATTCTTGAATAATTTCAGAAAAGGCAAAAGTCGATCATGGATATTGTGACGCTTCATAATTATTATTAATAAATAATATAAATTCAATAATATAAAGACATTTAAAAATGTCATAGAAATTATATTTTGACCAATTACAATGCATTAATAAGCATTAGGTTCAAACATATTCATTTCGAATATTGAATATTATAGTACAGTAAACGCATAAAATTGTATTTAAAATCTCTAAATTTATTAAAATTTGCTTAAAATATTCAAAATGTATTAAATAATACAAGTACAAGTCGTTTATATTGCAATTATAAAGATAAATAACATCTATATATAAAAGGCAAACCTGACTGACTCATCTATCAAAGCACAGCCGAAACTACTGAACACATTTCGCTGAAATTCGGCGTACAGAGAATAGCGGATGCATACGTCATTACAGTAGGCATCCGCTAAGAAAGGGTTTTGAAAATTCGCCGTGAAAGGGGTTAAAAGTTTGTATGGAAGTCCGTCATTTTAGAGCTAGAAACCTGAAACTTTGTTTTAGGTTAACAATTAGAAATAAACAATTCCGTGTCCTAGGGTTTTGAAAATCAACCCTAAAGGGTGAAAAGGGTTGAAAGTTTGCATGGGAAACAAGATTAGTTAAACTACTTTATTCGAAACTTCACACGAGTACTCCTATCAATAAATGAGTAAACTAGTGTTTCAGGCTCTTTCAGAATTCAACCCCTAAAAGGTGGAAAAGGGGTGACAAATTCTGAAAATCAACATAGGTATCGTTTTTATGTTTTATCGGGTCGCTGATTACGAAAACAACAACTATTTCAAAATCCAACGTAGCAGACGGAAATACTACCATAATCCTGAAAAGGGGATGTGGTTGAAATGTCAATATGGGTGTCGTTTTATAGTTTTTGGGACGTTAATTACGAAAATGGCATCGATTATGGTTTGAAACCAACATGGATGGAAGGATGGATGGATGTATTTTTGTATGTAAAATCATCATGGGTTGGGTGACTTGTGTGTCATTTTAAGGTTTTGGGTCAAATAGCGTAAATGATATTGATAAATATTTTAAACTTAATTTATTAGAATAGAATAGAATATAATTTTATTGTACAAAACATAAAACAAAATAGACACGAAGATTTGTACAAAAATTTGCACAAAATTACACCTGAACAAAAAATACTAATTTAAAAATTAAAAATAAAACAATGAAAATAAACAACCAAACCAAATATATTTTTTTATAAATTAATAAAATGGCAAAACCAAAAGAAATACTTAGGTACCTACCTATTTTGTATCGATCTTCAAGTTCCAATCCCTACCAATAGATGGCGTTGGTATCGTTTTAGAATGCGGTAACGTTGTGTTTTGCGAACTAATATAAAGTGAATTGTGAATGAGCGCTTCAACCTGTACCACATACGGTACCTATTCACTGTTAACGGATATTTGACTAGACTTCGACTTTGTTTGCTTGCTTACGGTTTAAAATTTGCTTCGTGTTTAGGATTAGTTGCTTGATTTTGTCTTTCTTACAACCACTGTTCAAACTGATTCGATCTGCTTTGTGATTACCTAATCACAAAGCAGACGATTTGTTGATAAGTATTTTCTCACTGAAAAGTGACTACAGAAACTCTTAATTTTAAAGAAAAATGGAAGAACACACTGTCGTCCCCATTATAGGTGACGGCGCCTGTTTGTTTCGTGCTCTTTTATTTTAATGTACGGAAGCCAAGAAAATGCGATGGTGGTGCGTTCACAAATTGTTAGATTTATGGTAAATGATTGGCCTAGGTTTTCAGCTATGACCCACGACAGAAATAGCGATAATTATTCAACAGCAAAGAATATTCAGCCGATATGTTAAAGAATAAAACTTACGTTGGACTTTGTGAATTGGTAGCTGCAGGATTAATATTTCCGTTTCGGTTTGTAGTACATCGAAACGGTCTGCTATACACAGAGTCTGGAAAAAATATCTAATGGACATTTTGACGCCTACCTGCCTATTGTTGCGAAGAAAATTACACAGCGTCGCATGGAGGTACCTGTCGAAGAGAGTGATCCTTTTTCGGAGCTTGACCATTTAACTGTTACATCTTTTGAAAACAGTGAAATATCATCTACAACCAGCGGAATAGATCAATCTGTATTGCCGACATTAAAATGAAAAAATAAAATAAACGAAGGTCGAGATTTACTAATCACACAAGAAAAAGTCAATTAAAAAGCGCACAAGAAAGATTTAGGCAGAACAAGCCAGATTTAAATCGTAAAGCTGTGTCCGCTTATCAGAAAAAAAATCCCGATGTACACTGGTAAGCTGTTGCAAATTACCAAACTGCGAATCCAGAAGTGCATAGAGCAATTCAGTCACGGTATGAGGAAAACATTACACTGCGTTTATAGAAAAACAAGGTCCATCCTATGGGTACGACCTGATATTGCTTATAGAACTGATAGCAGTGTACAGTGCGCTGAAATGGAAGGATGAGACACCTGATATGTGTTGCAGCGCTGGAAAAGTGCAACTTGATCGATTGAAACAACTGCCTGAACCACTCTTTAGTTTGATTAATGATCTACACCCAGATCATGACCATTTTATGGGTAATATTCGTAAATATAATGCCTGTTTCCAGATGACTTCCTAATGTCGTAAACAGGTAACAGCAGATGATTTTTCACCGACTTTTAAAGTACAAGGCCAGGTCTACCATTTAATTGGAAGTATATTACCAGAAGCCGAACATGACGCTCAGTAACTTCAAATATATTTTGTAGGTGAAGATGATCGAGAAGCAAAGATTCGATGTTCTAAATTTCCTAACTTAAAGCCAAATTTAATCAAACAATTGCAGAATATGCTGAATCAAGTGAACCCGTATATAAAAGATCTGAAAAGTGACATTGATAAAGCCCCTCCTTCAGAGTCATACAAAGTTGTCATACATGCTGATAAAAAATCACCAGAAGAACATAGAGGCATGTACAATGCACCAACTACAAATGAAGTGGCTTTAGTGTTAGTGGATCAACAATTTGATCGAAGGGACATTATCCTCAAGAGCCGAAGTAATTCACTTCAGCGTATTAGTGAGATACATCGAGCATATGATGCGCTACAGTATCCATTGATGTTTTGCTGGGGGGATGATGGTTATTCAATCGACATACCACAACGCGATCCCACAACTAAGTTGCTGCTTAATAAAACTGTCTCTTCTGCAAGTTTCTATTCGTATAGAATAATGATTAAACAAGGAAAAGATAACTATTAAGTCAACTATCGTGCCCTTTTTAGTCAATATTTGGTGTATGAACCAAAATAGAAACAGAGAGATTAAATTATATCAAAATAATCAAGCCATATTGCGTGCTGATAGTTACACCCATTTAAAAGATGCTATTGGACGACATGACGCAGAAGCTAACCAACTAGGACAAATGGTTGTCCTTCCATGGTCTTTTACGGGGGGACCTAGGTATATGCACGAAAGACGTATATGCACAGGACGCTATGACCTATGTTAGGCATTACAGCCGGCCTGATCTTTTTATGACTTTCACATGCAATCCTCGCTGGGACGAGATAAAAGAGCAATTGCTTCAAGGACAACAATCTCATGATAGACACGATATAATTTCGAGGGTGTTTCGAAAGGTTCAGACCAGGCATCGTTTGCTTTAGAGAATAAGAAGGATGAAGTTTAAACCTACACAAGTGGAAGATATATAAGTTCATCAGAGGCAGTATGAGTAATCCTTGAACTTCCCATTCATGAGCGTTTCCTCCGTAGTACACCTCGCTGTTCATTTGGAAAATGGGCAAAGGACTTATTTTAATGAGCAAAATCTGAGTGAAGAGGAGTAGTCCTCCAACAACCACACTCCTGTCCTTTTTCGATTTGTGTAAAGTGGATAACTTTGCAAAACATCTCTATCTATAAGTACCTGTATACTACGTTTGGGATAAAAGTAAGTTCCAAAGGAGAAAGTGATGAGCAAACGTTGAAGACTGGCCAGGGGTCAAAAAGAGCACGTTCTGGGCAGGGATTATACTGTGCATCTGAACAATACAGAATGCTATCACCTTCATGCTTCTTCATGAGATTTGGGGCCCAATTTCGTTTGAAGCGTTAAAACTGTAGATGGTTATGTATATTCCACGTTCCAATAAGCGTGCAAAGCTCTCGGCTTGCTTGAAGATGATCAGCATTTATTCGCAGCAATAAAAGAGGCAGCACTTTGCCAATTACCGCAAATGATTCGGGATCTTTTTACAATTATTTTAGTGTTCTGCCAAGTATCAGACCCTTTAAGCCTTTGGGAGAAATTCAAAGAATACCTATCTGAAGATTTTAAAAGGCAATTAGAAAGACAGGGAGATGTGGATGTAGAGCACATAACAGATGTGGTATTTAACAAATGCCTTTCGGTAATAGAAGATGCTGTAGTATTGTTGGGTGGTCGGCTACTAAAAGAGTATGGGTTACCTCAACCAAGCAAAGAACAACAATTTGAAAATAGAGAGTTTCTTAAAGAGACAAGTTACGACTTAGCATCATTAGAAAACACAGTTAAAAATAATGAAGGATCACTGAATGAGGAACAAAAAGCAGTTTACAATCAAATTAACACAAAAATTGAATAAAGTGAGGGTGGAATATTCTTTTTACATGCTTCCGGTGGAACAGGCAAAACATTCCTCATAAATTTGCTATTAGCAAAAGTTAGAAGTACTCGCGGAATTGCTTTGGCTGTGGCTTCTTCTGGGATCGCATCTACACTGCTTGAGGGTGGACGAACTGCTCATACTACCTTCAAGTTTCCAGTCAATTTAACAACAGCTGATACTCCCATTTGTAATATATCGAAACAAAGTAATTTTGCTGAAGTATTAAAACATACGAAAATGATAGTGTGGGATGAAATAACCATGGCTCATAAGGGTGGCGTAGAGGCTTTAAACAGAACAATACAAGTTATAAGTAAAGTTAATGGGTGGTGTAACGGTTTTGCTGGTTGGAGATTTTAGACAGACTCTACCAGTAGTGCCAAAGGAACTAGAGCAGATGAAGTTAAGGCGTGTCTGAGATCCACTTTATGGCCTCTAATTAAAATCCTCAAGCTCTCGAAAATATGCGGGTAAACTTAGGAGAAATAGAGTCTGCTGGTGGATTTGCGAATCTCCTACTTGAAATCAACGCTAATTACCCGATAAATGACGGAATGATAACCATCCCTGATAATTTGTGCACAGTTACCGATATTGCTCATATCCACGATAATCAATGGAATGTTTATGTGAACGTGCCACAACCCCGAAAAATGACTGTTGCACAATTAAGTACTACTAGTACTGTTGCACATTAACGATATACTGTTAACGTTTTGAGGAAGAAATGGTGTACACGGCAATAGACTCTGTGGTCAACACAGATGGCGCAATTAACTACCCTGTCGAATTTCTTAATTCACTGAAACCGTCGGGTCTTCCACATCACAAGCTTATTCTGCGCGTGGGCACTCCTGTTATGTTGTTGAAACCTCCTCAACTGTGCAACGGAACCAGACTAAAAGTAAAAGCGTTACATCGTAATGTAGTGGAAGCCACAATTATAACTGGATGAGCGCAAGGGGAACCTGTATTTGTACCGAGAATTCCCTTGATCCCGAATGATCTTCCCTTTGAATTCAAACGAATACAGTTTCTCCTCAAATTCTGCTTTACAATGACCGTAAACAAATCACAAGGGCAGACATTAAAATTTGCGGGTATAGACTTGAGAGTTTTACTATACAAAAAATTATATTTATATATATATAATATAATTTTTTATTAAGTTTATTTTATATATAAGCAGATTTACTGTTATATTGCCTCTTTGCAAGTTCTCTAAGTTAATGAGGGTGTTCATGTAATGATTGTTTATATGAAAGGCGTTGCCGGAGACACATACCCATGGGTGTCCAGGTGTCGAATCACGCTCTCACAGAATATCAGCGTAAAATAGCAGCAGAAACACGGCTTAATGTTGCTGTGTTTCGTATGGTGAGTGTACAGAACCGGAGACCATTTTTACTGGAAACGAGGCATTCCATCTTAGTCCTCATGGGAGATAACGCATCTGCATTTTGATTATTATTTGCGAATGAATCTAGATGTCTATGGGCCACTTACCATCAGGTGGACTATGTGCTCGTTTGTCACCCATACTCTATAAAAAAAACATAAACACCGATTTATTAAACCTGTTTTTGTTACTAAGCAGCTTTATTCAGATTCATTTTCGTATATTTTATTTCAAAACTTGTTTTATATCACTTTTTTCTTCTGGTGGATCTTCGCACACAAGGTATAATGCTCCCATGTTAATACACGATTATGTGAAACTCTGATTTTAATTCAGACATTTTGATGCTTAGGGTTCTGACTGACGATTAACCGATTTTGAAATAATTCTTTTCACAGTGGAATTATTTATCCGACTCTTTACTTTCTACTCCTTTTTCAGTTTAGATAAACTTAAGCTGGATGATTAGATGCACTTAAAAATAAGGAATATACATGTTATATGTTTACTTATAAAGTATAATATTTAGAGTACGTTACGTTGCGAAGACGAGCAGAGCGGCGAGGAAGGTAAGGTCCTTAAATATTAACTGCTACGGCAAGGTGCCAATATAAATAATTTTAATACAGACATTATTATGATCGATTACTATAGGCACAATATCATCAGACAAACATAAACACTGTTACCGGGGTTCGAATTGGCGTTTTATTTACGTACGTCTGAAATATCTTGCGACTTTTCATATCGTTGATAATATAATTGTGAAAACGTGTTGACGCTAACATTGTTTCTGTCAACTCCTTCAGGATGTTTTTGTAAAAGTACGTAAGGTTAAGGAAATAAGAACAAAAATGGTTTCGAATGGAAATGTCAAAATATATTTACCTAAAAATTTTTACGTGTTATAAAAGCAACGTTTGTATATACCTACTGTTTGTTGCCTGCGTTTTCGTCCGCCTTAAATATCATAGCGGCCAAGATAATAATCATTAAAATGTAAGGATATTGCGTGAGTGTGTGTGTGTGTGCAAACACTGTAGGTGTACGTTCAAACACAGAGGTACTGATGTAATAAACGGGTCAAACCCTTTATTATCCGATGTTATATAATAAGATAATGCTTATACAATAAGATCGGAGGTAAGCAAGAATACAGTACCTATCAACGACACCGAGAACAACGTTTTTCTTTCCCTAAATATTGCCACAAAATGCGGCCTATAGACACCGGCAGTGATCGACTCCGATGTTATATTGCATATCATCATCCCATCTAGTGGAGACCTTAGACTCCGCTTCCCGGTATCAGGCTACCACTTGCGAAGATTTTTTTCCCGTCCGTTTCCGGTTCTGTGGTCCGATGCCACTCGAGCTTAAACTATGTCAATTACTCTGGGTTTTCTGCGGATATCTTCGTTACGGATTCTTTCAGTTCATTATTATCATAGCATTTTATAAATATATTTAATTGCCAAAAATAGGACTACATAATGATACAAGGGGCAATGCCACAGTTGGCATTGCCAATTATGATAGTAAAGATAGTTTTATAAGGTTTGAATAAATTGTTAAGATTGTTATATGATTAATTTGTTACATGAAAATATAGACATTATAGTTTATATTTTTTCAATATGGATATAGTAAGGAATTATAATAATCAAAAGTAAGATGAATTTTCCATGAAAACTTATTTTATGTAGAATTGAAAACATGAGCTAGAAGAATGTATATGGAGGCGAGTGCGTAACATGGTCGTTTTGGACCGAAACGAATCTTTAGAAAGAAAGGCTGAAATAAATTGCATGCCATCAAAGCACAAACGGTATCAACATGAAATTTAACCTAAGTCCGGTTTAGGGACTTACGTCCTCATAAAAGAAAAAGTGATACATTTCCTGAAAGTGATTTTGGCTCTTACTTTTAAAAAAATTGTAAGCACACACACGTACCGACTGAAAATGGACTAGAAATTTCAAGCTTGTATTGATACTGTTTTGCATTAATATATTTAATCGCGTATATGTAGCTTCTTTAACATTGTAACACATTGTTCTTACAGTGTTGTTTTAGAACTCAATGAACCGTATAATTTTCTCACATCTTTTGAAAACTTTCGTGCCCTCAGATTTTGGGCGTTAATATTAATTTTACCTGACATCAAAGAGAGCGAAGGCACAAATTTATTTATGAAGAATTAGGGTATTTGCGTCTTATTTTAGGTAAAGGTTTCAAGTGAAAGTGTAAATAAATGATGTATGCAAAATAAATAATGAAAAATAACTAGGAGTAAAATAGATATTATTCAGATTTCTTTAAATGTTCACAATTTGATAATTAAAGGAATTTTAATATTGAAAACAATTTCATTCAATTGTTATTCAAGGTTTATAAGTGAAATAATGGAAAATAAGTACGTTAGAGTGTTTAAAATTTTCCTAAATTTAATTATTAGTTTTACAAGCTACTGGAAAACATTTTTGTTAGCTTAATATCCATCACCTCGTTTCGTCCCGTGGGTGTTATAAGATGCTAATATGGTATGCTAAAAGATTGTGTGGTTTATAATGAATGACAGTGTAACTAGGTTATACTGTGTTTACGTCTGACAAAAAGACACAGATGAACAATCAGGAGCATCGTTAAAGGTGCGAGACGTCTGGTTTTGGCCTGGTTGAAGGGGAGGCTTGTGACCAGGGCGAACCAAGCCTCCAATAGAGCTTATAGAGAGGAAGAAAGATAGTATTATGTTTCCTACCGAATAAACTTTTAGTAAATCATTCATAAACGTTTTACGTTGGCATGATATTTGAAATGAATGTTAGTTTATCAGCACTCGCTGTAAATTTCACAGTACGCGAGCAACCTGGGTTCGATTCCGCCGGTATCAATGAATTTGTTAATTGCAATTTAGCGCTGAGTCACCCCGTGCTCGGCGGTGAAGGATAACATCGTGACGAAACCCATGTCTGAGAAATAAAAATAAAAATATATCGAAGACATGTGAAGTCCGCCAACACGCATTGGGGCAGCGCGGCTGACACTTCATTGCTTTAAAACTGTGGGTATATAGCCTGTAACTTTTTAATAATTTGTTTATTTAAAGGCACCAACAGCAAAACACATGAAACATTAACAACGACATGATAACAAAAGTATATGGTTAAATATGTTTGCAATTACAGGTATACACAACATTTACCGTAACGTGTAGCTTATTATATTATAATGGTACTTGATACAAAATAACTTACAAAAAAACTAACTAAGGAATGAGTGTGTGCTGAGAGGGTGAAAGAATTGGTCAATTTTTTGAAGCATCAGGCAGAGTCGTTGAAAATGTCAATGTCCGGTACTTTGGTCATAATTTCATTGTATGTGTTACATATTCTGGCTAGGGATAATGCGCGCCTAAATTTGTTTTGTGGCTAGGTATGCTAAATAGTTTGCGAATTGGATATCAGGGATATCTGTACGGGATAATTAATTTGATGTGATCGAGGTGCGTACTTTTGATTTTGTTATGCAGTAACTTGTGTAGAAACATTAAGTCTGCAATGAGACGTCGGTCACGTAAGTTCGTCATTTTGAAAATGCTAGCCTCTGACTATAGGGGTGTCTATGTGATATGCCAGTCGAAAAAGCAAGGTAGCGCGTAAAACTCTTTGAATTATTTCGATTCGCTGAGAAGACGCACTATAGACTGGGTTCCATGCGACACTTGTTCAGGTGGCTACGTACTAGTGCATTCAAAAGAACCTTCTTAGTTTGGACACATCAGAAGCCTTTCGCGTTTCTTTTAGGAATCCCAACATACGAGCCGCCTTTTGATGATATATTATCAGTGTGAGCGGTCAGTTTCAGCTTATCCAACAAGACACCAAGGTCCCTGATCACCTCCGCCAAGGTCACGTCACCCAATGAGTAGGTAGTGAAGGGGCGTCTTTTTCTGTTGTAGCTTATGTGGTAGCATTTATTAGGATTTAAAATCATTCCGTTAATTGCACACCAATCCATGAGTTTGTTTAAGTCAGATTGCAGTAGGTCAGCGTCTCCGGGACTTTTGATCGTTCTACTCAATTTGAGATCGTCAGCAAACATAGATACAGTACTATTTTCTATATGTGTAGCTATGTCATAAATAAATATCAAAAAAGTAGAGGACAAGTGGGACCCGGGGGACACCAGACTCAGCCAAAACATTTCAGACTCAAATCTATCTATAGCCACTTGCTGAGGTCTCATTGCCAGGTAAGATTCGAACCACTGCAACAGTGAACCACTTATGCCCATTCCTCTTAGTTTAGATAGCAGGGCTTGCTGGCCAACCTTGTCAAAGGCACTTGAAAAGTCTGTGTAAATTGCGTCCACCTGCAGTCCCCTGTCCACGTCCTGTGCTACCGCGGACACGAAGTAAGACAAATTAGACTCTACCGAACGACTACACCTGAAACCATGTTGAAAATCAGATATAATGTTTTCAGTGGCTGTAGACTATGGGGTAAACAAGGCATTCAAATAATTTAGAAAAACAAGATAATATGGAATAGGTCGATAGTTCGTAACATAGTTCAAGTTCTGATATTTCAATGAGTATGGGGGATGGTACAGATCAAGTTTACTTAACAAATCTAAGGGTTGAGAGACATTTAGGCATTGCAAACTACTTAAGGAAAATCAGGGTTCTACCATGCGAATTCCTTATATGGTTGAATTGGTACAGATTATTCATAGACAAGCAGTCCTCCAGACAGCGTCTTAAATCATTATTATAATTAGTAGGAATTGTGTGATTACAGTCATCGTTAAATTCCCAATCGACAAAATTTAGATTAAAGTCGCCCATCACAATTAAATTATCAATATGGTTCAGCACATTGTCCAGATTATCTAAGAAAACCCTTTGTTGCTCCAATCTGAGTGGCGACGGTAAGTATACTGCACAGATGGAAAGAGTGGAATATGAGCCATTTATTCTGAATCCAATGTTAACCCAAAGGTCTTTGCAATCAGTTTCCCAGTTAGACATTCGCATAGAAGGTATTTCACGGGATCTCCGCCACCATCCTTCTTGGAGCTTGGGCGCAGGCGATCCTACGGTATACAACATATCTAGAGTCAATGAATTCACTGTCTGAGATACCTATAGCCATGTTTCGGTAAAGATAATTATCTTATAACTATTTACTAATATGTTTTTGTACACTTCATTAGTTTTCGTTCGAATGCCACGGATATTTTGATAGTATATATTGAATTTTATAATTAAACATTATAACACTCCTAAACTTTAACCTAACTATTTAATTGACGCTACACTGTCCATGTTTACACAAAGGCATGCATTCCATCTTAGCCCTCACTGGTGACAACGCATCTGCATTTTGATTCTTTATTGAGGATATACCATATACACCTAGAGACCTACATCTAGGTGTATATAGTCACTAACCCTTACCATCAGGTGGACTTTGTGCTCGTTTTCACCCTATCCTATAATGTTACGAATTAACAAGGCCTCGCTGAATTCATCAGCCATTCATTTTGGACTTTATAGCATTTTGGCTACGTGCGCAGCAACTTGTTTGTTGGAGACAGATGTTCAGAGACGAAGACTGGTTTGGTAGTGCCTGCAAGGCCGAGGTGTTGAGAGCTTAGTTTATCCTTTTTATTCTTTTTTTTAAAGGCAAAGACCGAAGCGAGAATACCATCACGTTGTCTGGGTGCACGCAGTTTCACTATCACTGCACATGGCCGATTGCTGTCAGTGTCACTTACCATCAGGTGGACTTTGTGCTCGTTTTTCACCCTATCCTATAAAAAAAATGTTACGAATTAACAAGGCCTCGCTGAATTCATCCTTCCGTACAAAGATTCGGCCATTTCGCACCCAAGTGAACTTATATTTGCATTCCTTGGCTTTAATTCTTGCGGCAGCATGCAAAGACTTGTTTGTTGGAGACAGATGTTCAGAGACAAAGACTGGTTTGGTAGTGCCTGCAAGCCGAGGTGTGAGAGCTTAGTTTATCCTTGTTATTCTTTTTTTTAAAGGCAAAGACCGAAGCGAAATAGCATCACGTTGTCTGGGTTGCAGCTTCACTATCACGGCACGTGGCCGATTGCTGTCTTTGCTCAGCTTAGAAACCCTCGTTACATGAATAATCTCCTCAGCAGATACTGGAGCATCTACAGTTTTAATGAGTTGTTCAACAACATTGTTCATTCTCGTGTCTGTGTTCCGGAACGCCATTTATTTCGATGTTGCTGTCTCTCATATTTTATTCAACTAGGTGAGCCGGTGCGTCAATTCGCCTACTGCCAGATTAAACTTATCATTGTCTCTTTTTAAGTTATCGACTAATGTATTCCTTTCGTCCAAAGCCAATTTTAAATCTTCATACTACCTGTTGAAAAACGTTAGAGATTCCCTCAGTTCCTTGATTTCCCCCGACATATTCTTTATCTCCGCCGTCACAAGCTGCCTTATTGTTAACCGATGCTCCTCCGAGTTCTTTTTGAAGTATGCTTCTAAGCTTAGTTTCAGTAATGTAATTGCCGCCATTCAGTTTCCCTGATGAGCATCAACAAGGAGAAACTGACTTTTCTAGATCGCTTCCTCGGGGTGACATTTCCGGAGAGCAGTCCCAAGTTTCCAGTACCACAGGTGTTGCCAAGGTCTCCGGTTTCCACAGGTCGTGACGAGCAGCAGGTTGGGCTGTTACTATTATCCACTTTAAGTTGCTAACTGCAACATTCAGGGCACTTCCAACTATGCTTGCGATCTGAGTCCAGTGCATAAAGCTATTAAAGCGGCTTTGTGATATATTGGCACAGTTTATATCATATTTCATTTTTATAAAGCGCATTCCAAGAACTCACGGTTCTGTATAATGCTGCGACAGCCTGAGCATATACCAAAGTTACTCGCAGTAGATGCCATCTTTCAATCGTTAGACAGTCAAAAAGCAAAAAAAAGCAATTCGTGGTAAGCAAAGGTAGTTAAAAAAAATGCGAAATTGATGGGTTTGAACTTGGTGACTTAGGTAGAAACGCTGTGCACGGTGAAGTATTAGCCACCGCGCCAATCATCTCGCTACGCAGTGGTGTGAAACAAGCGATATGTATTCGCGCCCACAGTTTTGTAATGATGACAGTAATGAGCAATCCAAGTCGAACTTTCTATTTTCAAGGACACGTCGCGAACGAGCACGACACACGATGATACACAGTTGAATTTTTGTACTTGATAACGTATATTTTAGTAAAATCACTTGATTATCACTATTAAATGTTCATGTTTTACTCAAATCACTGCACAGACCGAAACTTTCAATATAGGGAGGGTTGCCAAAATACACACAAAATAACGTGATAAGACTTATTTGGAAATAAAATAACTAGCGTGAACTACAACCTGACTGACCGCTCAGGCGGCCTTGCGAATGATAACATTTAATATTAGTGTATACGTAGGTCACTCTATAAGTTTTGAGATGCTCGAAATTTAAAAATGGAACGCACCTGTGTTATATGTTTCTAAAAAGCAAATTTATTTAAAAATAGAACTCCATAAGCCAATTGCTAAATATAAAAAAAACAAAGTTCTATTATTTTTCCTGCAACTTCCCACTTTTCATTTAAAACGATGGATCTTAACCGCGAACATTTGCGTGATATGATATATGATTTTAAATTTGGTTCAACCGAACAATTAAGTTTACAACGGTTATAATCAGCATTAGGGGACTCAGTTCCATCACTCGCAACAGTTTTAGGTGGTTTGCTGAATTCAAAGGTATAATTAATCTTAAATTTGATCGAAGAACCGGGGCCCCGCAACAGCAGTAACGGCAGAAAATGTATGGACTACTGAAATGTTGGTGCGAAAACCCGAATCACATATACGGACATCGAAAGATTGTAGGCATTAGTTCGGGGAGCATTCATACCATCCTACATCAACATCTTGGAGTGAGGAAGCTTTGTTGTCGATGGATCCCTCGTTTGCTCTCCGAAAGCGAAAAACAGACTCGTGTGGATTGGTGCCATGAAATGCGTCTACGTTTTGAAAACGGGGCATATAGGCGTGTTTCAGAAATCGTTACTGGTGACGAGACATGGATCTATCAATATGATCCAGAAAATAAAAATCATCGGTATGGGTCTACTCAGAAAATCATTTACCGACAAAACTGCAAAGACCTCGCAACGTCGGCAAAAAAATGGTGGCTAGTTTTTTTCGCATTGCGGACATTTGTCGACGTCAATGCTGGAAAATTGTAGGTCAGTCAACTCGAAATGGTATACTACAGTTGCATTACCCAAAGCTTTTCAAGCTGTGCGGGAGAAGACCTAAGACTGGCTTAGGGAATCATGCTGCATCACGATAACGCCTCTTCACATACCTCCTTAGAAAAAGCATTTATTGAGGAATCTGGTGTTGAAACTCGTCACCCACCTTACAGCCCTGACTTAGCTCCTTGTGATTTCTTTTGTTCCTAAGAGTCAAAGAAAATAAAACGCAAGTTTTTTCAAGCGCCGAAGAAGTCGTGGCTGCCTACGAAGAAGCGATTTTCGACCTGTCAGATCAAGACTGGCAAATGTGTTTTCAGAGTTGGTTTAGGCGAATGGAACTTTGTATAGAGCATGATGGAGAATATTTTGAAAAGATGTAAAATAAATTATAAGAATAATAATAACAATACTTTTTGTATATCTCAAAACTTATTGAGTGACCTACGTACTATATGATATTATTATATGACAGTATAATTAAGGACTTTTATATTAAAGTCAATATTACCATTGTCTCATCGCATAAGCTAACTGCCTTAATACTATTTTATTTTGTGTTATACCAATTTTAATTATCGAGTTTGGTTACTGTGCAAGAGTTCAACGTGTGGTGCCGGGTTAGAATAGCACCACCCAATTCTTCCCGTGGGTGACACCCACGGGAAGAATTGAGGTGGTGTAAAAGCACTAAGGGACAAATCCGGGAATGGGCAACAGCGTTCCTTGTTAATATAACGGACTGCGCTCGCCAACCCGCCTGCCAAGCGTGGCGAGTATGGCATTCCCCTAAATGTGGGGCCCATGTCCAGCAGTATATGTATTTGAAACCCACATACCTGTATCTCTATTTTTCCTTCCTTCTTGTTCTGACAATTAATTATTAAACCAAGGCTGGTTGTCACTTTTATAATTAATGTTAAACTAAATAAAATATATTATATCTATTAGTGCATAATAAGATAAGATCTCTTATCATAAATTGTATTATCTATACAAATAAATAAAATTGGAGTAATATGAAAGTATATACGCTACTTATATCAAAAACACAATTTTTAAAATTTTTGTCTGTCTATCTGTCTGTCTGTTTGTTCCGGCAAATTTCAAAAATGGCTGGACCAATTTTGATGGGACTTTCACTGGCAGACAGCTATGTTATAAGGAGTAACTTAGGGTACTTTTATTTAAGAAAAATAATTAGGGTTCTGCGCAAAAAAAAAACCTAAATTACACGCGGGCGAAGTCGCGGGGAACAGCTAGTTTGAAATCTTCTATACAACATTTGTAAATAATGATTTCAATTTGATTAAAACTTGAACTTCTGAAGGATCCTTGTTCAGAAGAATTGACAAGATTAATCGCATACCTTTAATTGCTTGAATCTTATAAAACGTGAAATTTAACTCTGGTTCAGTTTTATTGAAAGGCTCTTTGCGTTGACATCAAAGAACAGGCAGGTTTTGAAGATATTATTTTTTTCCTTATATTTTATAAATACGTTATTTTTTATTTCTATTGCATTGCGTTGATAAAAACGAATCTTGTTGAATTTTTTTCACAGCTGAGTTTTTTTAATAGAATGAGGGTCCATTAGATAGAAGGTCGCTTACAGGCATCTACATCTATTCTCGATAAAAAATCAAAATGCAAATGCTTTTTACCCTTGATAACTAAGATGGAATGCCTCGTTTCCAGTAAAAAGGATCTCCGGTTCTCTACACCCTCCATACAAAACACAGCAGCTAAAGCTGCTATTCAAGCTGATATTCTGTAAGAGTTTGTTCCTACCCCAATCGAGCCGACTCATTCGTGCTGCAGCATGGCTCTACCACGCTTCATATAATGCACATACAGACATTTTGACCCCCTTTGGTATCATCATCATCATCATCATCATCATTACAGCCCTTCACAAGTCCACTACTGAACATAGGCCTCCCCCAAGGAATGCCACAAAGCACGGTCCTGAGTCACTTGCATCCATCAACTTCCTGCATGTCTTACCAGGTCGTCACTCCATTTAGTGGGGGGTCGCCCTACACTTCGCTTACCGGTACGAGGCCGCCACTCGAGAACCTTTTTTCCCCATCGGTTGTCGGTTCTTCGAGCTATAGGGCCGGCCCATTGCCACTTCAGCTTACTAATCCGTTGGGCTATGTCGGTCACTATGGTTCTACTGCGGATATCGTCATTTCTAAGTTTATCACGCAGAGAAACCCCAAGCATAGCCCTCTCCATAGCTCGCTGAGCGACCTACTGCGGATATCCCCCTTTCGATATGTAGGTATGTAAACGTTTTTAAATGTTGCTTTTATGTTTATTTAATAAAAACATGTTATTATGGTTATTAAAAACACTAATTTTGATTATTTTTGTTTTATTAATTTTTAATAACTTTTAAATGAGTACTGATGACATCATAGAGTAGACTGAAGAAACCGCATGGCTGCAGCGTGGCTCTACCACGTATGAATATAAAAAATCGCAGTGGCTTAAATGATAAGCACTTGAGAGTTTATTGTACGCAAGTAAAGCTAGTTTGATCCCCATTGACATTAACGAAATTATTCACATACATCTGAATTGAATTGAATTTAATTTCAACTCACTGGCCGGTCTATATTGGCGATGGCAAATTTTATCATGATAAAACCTTTGGCTATCAGTAAGAAGTAATATTAGACATAAAGTCATACATATGAAGACATTTATTCTAACTTACATCTCTGCATATGACAAATTATAATTAAATAAAAAAAGGAAATAGAATAAAAAAGAAGTACGTCCATTATATGTGTATGCAAACACATATTAAAATATAAATCGTGTGCTATGATGAAGTGGTTGAAGGGACTGTCTCAGCATAAGCCGCGAGGTTGCAGCACTGATTTTCAGCCGGCCCCGAACAAGTTCGGACGGTCATCTATATATATGGGAGCGAGCAATTTTTGTTTTATAATCTATATTCTATACCCCATGTGAGATGTGCCGATTACATATGTATCGAAGACGTATGCACTCTGCATACCCTACACCCTACTCTGCACACTACGTTTTACTAAAATATTTATCATATATATATATATAAGATGACAAAAATATAGACATAAATATTTGTATAAAATATATGTAAAGGGTATTAGTAATTAGTAAATTAACGCTAAAGTTATAAATTACATTTATAATTAGAAATATAATACTAAATAAATAGGTAATTTTAAATAAAGTTATATATGTTCAATTATGTATACTTCCCTTCTGTTCGTTTAAAAAAAAATTCTTTAAGTTTATTTTGAAATTCCCGAATGTCTTTAGATTACGTAGTGGTGGAGGTATATGAAATATAATATAGACGCCCTCCGCGCTTAGGACAAACTCAGTTGGCGTTTTTAGTCAGTTTTAATTGATTTAAACAAAGGTAAGGTTATATAATATGAGAAAATATGATTTATTTTGTTTTGAGCAGGTAATTTGATACACGTATTTGATATTATTTTGAAATATTTACAATAACATGTAGGCCTTTATTAAAACGTCACAATACAGTCAGTAAATTGGAATATTGTTTTATAATTTCAGTTAAGATGTTTGAAAATGTTGGTTATATCTGTTTATCTCAAAAAATATTATGCTTCAAAATTTTTAATAATGACGGTAATTTTTTAATTTTTATTAAAAAAAGAAAAAAAATGTGAGTCAGTGTGAATCCTTCAAAATGCTAAGCGATAATTTAAGGAGTTCTCGATAACTATCTAAGCTAGATGATACAAAATTACTGTGTGACCTCTTAGGTGAAGAAGTTTAAGGTGAAAATTTTGTTTGGTAACAATGCTGTCCCAAAAAGGTAGCAAAGCTAGTGCAATTCTACGATCTCTTTATTGTCTAAAAATTTTGCGTTCAACCATTACAATATTTTAATTGCCCAGTCTCTTATTCTGCCAATTATAGACAATTTCTATGTGTTATGCTCAGACCAGTCTTAAGAACACCTTAACATATTGGATGGTCTCATAATAACTGTATCAAATACATTTATGGTCGTCGTAAATATGACCATGTATTTTCCTTTCATACTCGGCTTATTGACTGCCTTTTCATCAGCGCAAATGTGTTAAAATACTCTGCACCCTGGTACTGTTTATGTGTCTCACTCTTTTGCCCTATGGCTATAAGGCTCTGGAACGAAATCCCTCTTGATATTAGAAAAACTCCTAATAAAGTCATTTTCAACGGACTTCAAAAAAGGTGGAGGTTCTCAATATGAGTGTTTTTTTTAATGTGTTTATGATTTATATATTTTTTATGATTTTAATGTTTATTTTTTTGAAGTGAAAACTTCTTTAGAATCGTTGTGATTTGAAACTCGATGAAACGAAAAAGCGACACTAAAAAGAGACAAACATATGCATCTATAGGATTTAGCCTGCGAGGGAATGAGATAGAATACAGTATACGGTGTTTCCTACAATGTATGGATATTATACATGTGATCTATGAGCAGTAAGGTATGACGTCGAAAATATTTAAGTACTTACGATGATGTAATTGAAAACTTGGAATCTGTATGATATGCAATGTATAATAAAATTCAAAATAATTTTTGAACAATATATATAATAATAAATTTGGTAATAGTGTTATAAATAAACTCTACAATTATATATGCTGCTCCGTCAGTTATATTATCCTCTTCTTTCAGTATATTTTAATGTGAGCCTTGTTCAATTGGCGTCAATTATTTTTTCTTTCTTTTGTCACATTTTTTCTACTAACAGACCTATGGTCGAATGGAAATGGGATGTTCAGTACTTCAATGAAAAAATGTTTTATTAACAGACGTATTCATAGTAAAGTCGAGAATCGGTTTTAGAGCAAATCAAACTCAGTGTTTCTAGGTGATGGATAGCGCACAGGCTCCTTGTGAGGCCCAAAGAGAATATAATCACTACGTTTAGTGAGGCCAAACATGTGCACGCGTCACGCCCGTAATGTGCCCACTGCCCGAGCTCGACTACTCGGCGACATAGTCGTTTAGTGCCATGATTCTGACGTATTGCTGAATGAAACTTTTTCTCCATAAATTTATTGAAATATGTCCCTTTACAATTAACTTAACATTTTATTATTATTATTTTCTATTCTGTGACATTATTTTAATACAATACCTCTGACATGTAATGATTTAGCGTTGGAAGCTATCTCTGTTAACCATTACTGTGTATCTTAAATAAATACAGAAAATAATCATCATCTCTTCTTTTCTACTCCCATAACGGTATTTTCCTGTTACTAGGTTTTCTTCTTCTCTTGAAAACCAATCTTTACGTCAAAATTACTAATGATAATCGTATTCTTGTTAGTGTTTTTCATCACATTTCTTAAGACTGTACGGTTTGGTGTTAGGTAAATGAAACGATCGAATGCTCGAATAATAATGAATAATATTATATTATAAAACATCTTATATAAAGGATTACATTAGGTTAATATAGAAATACAATATAGATTTTAACATAGAGTAGTATTATTTAAACATACATCACATCACCGCAATTGAAGAAAAAAAAATCAATCACATAGATTTTTTTATAATAAGATGCAAATATTATACCCTTTAATTACATAAGAAAATTATAAAGATTCATTCCGCTTGTAATAAGGTTTTGTACTATTTTTATGAATTACATCCTTTTTTCCATATTTATTCATTTTCTCTACGTTTGGTGGTACGACTTTTAAAACTTTATATGGACCTGAGTATACATTGTCTAACTTATTACTAGGTGTTTCATTTTTAACAAGAATTTAATCATTTCCGTTATAGCTTATAGAATCAATATTTTTATCATATCTTATTTTTCTATTCAATTTACTTTTAACAGACTATCTCATGCCTCTTTTGAGAAAGTTGGTATTTTAGTTCACAAAGATAATTTTCAAAATTGTATAACGGATCTAATGGTTTTCAAATTATTGGGTAGAATTTCTTACCAAACACCAATTCATACGGTGTAAATCCTGTTTCTGAGTGTACTGTCATGTTGTATGCAAAGACCAAAAGAAATCCACTTACCCCATAACTCAGGGTGACTATCGGTTTGAATACGCAAAAACACATTCAAATTTTTGTGTGTCAGTTTCGATCAGAACGAACGATTTTAAATGGGAGGAATTCTTAATATTGCACTTTATTTTATTTACGTCAGTAGCTTCGTGAATTTTGTCAGCAAGCCTTTGGCCAGTCTTGGCGAAGTACTCATTTACTTTGTTTACTGATAACAATGCATTACCTGGATATTATACATTCAAGAGTTCAACGGCATGATTTTAATTTTCTACAGTACCGGTGATTTCACGAATTGCTTTCCAGGTTTGTTTGGGGTTTTACATTTGGAAATCTCCGAGCTTTCGTACTTTCTTTAAGATTGTGTAAAAGGTCGTTACAGAAATTTCTGTATCTGCTGTATGAGATCTTTAGTACTTCGTCAGTCGGCGAGGCTTTTGCTTTTGTGAAGAGCATCACGATGTGAGATGCATCTAAGTAAGCCTACTGTTATCCAAGGCTTTAAGATATATTTCCTATTAGGGGCTTTACGAACTATAGTACTTGCATTTAAGGATTATTTTATATATTTTACTAGTAATTCAATTGCTACATTAGGGTCGTTAATATCTAAACTTTTTGAGAAATCATAGTTCTTAAAATTGTTTACTGCATTTTCGCAATTGACTATTTTTTTTAAATTTATAGGAATTGTCTTTTTTTTGGTAACGCTAGATTTAATAAAACAGGGAAAAGTTCAGTTATATAAGTCTTGATCACAAATGTTTGAGCTAGCCTATTGCTTTTTATGTCGACATGATCAAGGCAGCTGTTGTTACGTGTGGGAAATACGTGTGCAGGCAGGAGGCCATGTTCAGCAAGTAGATTGAGGTACTCTTGGGTTTTTCGGTCATCGTTAATGGGTTTAATATTTATATTAATGTCTCCTGTCACTATTATTGTTTTAAATTGGCGAATAGATTTCAGATTATTGTCCAGGGATGTGAAAAAAATTATCTGTGTTTTTATAAGTTGAAGATCTGTAGATACCGATAATAGCAATATCTGAAGTTTTTATAGGTAAACAGTTGGCACCACAAAATTTGGGTTCTTCTATAGTATGGGTAACGTCATTGTGAATATAAATAACTACGCCATCGTTTTGATTATGGCAATCGGAGGAGTAGTATAGTTTAAAATTTTCTAGTAGTGGAGGATGTTTGTGATCAGATAACCAGCATTCCGTGAGTACGATTATATCACAATTAAGGCCTAAACGTTTTAAGAAAAAATGGGGATTTTTGATCATCTCTGTGAGGACATTAGGCTCAATCACTACAGATTCTGAGACGATGATGTTGTCTAGCTCATTTTGTATGTTAATTTTAGTACTCTCTGTCAAAATAGTTATATGACAGAATAAGTAGAGGAGATATTATATTATGATTTAAGAAGTATTTTATGAAACATAATACGGGGCCCTTGTCCTGGAAAAGTTTGCGAAAATCCATCA
Source organism: Parnassius orleans (assembly GCA_029286625.1). NCBI lineage: Eukaryota > Metazoa > Arthropoda > Insecta > Lepidoptera > Papilionidae > Parnassius > Parnassius orleans. The sequence goes on from JAGSMP010001538.1 coordinate 28,666, forward strand.
AAAACTTAGTTATTATTACATGAGAACCTACAGTATACAATGTTTGAATATTTTAAGAACTAAATTTAAGCGTATGTGAGTGAGTTGTGTGTGCATTAGTTTGTGTTGTGTACGTGTTAGTGTTAATGTATGAATAAATAATCAACATACCACAGTGCATGCAAACCTGTTTACAATATATAAGTAGTCATTTGGTAGGGGCCAGCATCTTGATATCTTCTTCACTGAGTAAACGTACTGCCTTTGAGCCCTCTTGCTTCCGTACATATACAAAACCGTGGTTAGTCCAACAGAATTTGTAACTGTTTTCATTTGCAAACTTACGTGCCATGGCATAGATTAACTTGTTTTGCGATGTCAGGCTTTCCGATATAAAAAGAGGCTCCACTGGGCCGTCAAGTTTGGCATGTTTAGTCGTTAGGTTATTTTTGTGTCCTGTCTAAATTTTCTAACGGTATTCAAGACAGCTTCTTTTTTGATAACCGAGGTGAACTCGACAACAACTGGCATTTGTAAGGAAGTTTTATATTTATATTGGAAAATATTTTTATGTCACCGTCATTTATATCGATTTTAATTGAGGTTCCTATGTTTTTTATCATGCTGATTAAGTCTGTCTTATTATCAAGGTACTTTATCGGGGCATTTCGTATTTCGATACTTGTATTTCTAGAACTACACTCCAGGTGAACAATTCTTCCAGTTTCTTAATGTAAATTGTGTCTTGTTTTTTTTTTCGCTCTCTTCTGATTTAATTCTAATTTCATCGTATTTTCCCGAGATGAATTCAGTTGCCTTCGAAATGTCGTTGTTTTGTTTCTTTATCTCTTCAATTGCGGTATGCAAGGTGGTAAGTATAGTATTTTGTGCATCCGTGGCCGTAGAAATCATATTCTTCACTTCGATCATAAATGTTTTAAATTCTTCATCCAGAAAATGACCTCGCTTCTGTTTTTCTTGTCTGGTTACACTCGCAGGCTGGAATTTAGACAGATCCGGGTCAGAACCACTGCATAATTTAGTCTGCGTACGTGGTATGGACATTTTATTTGTGAAGATTGTTGACTATTATTCAATGTTATTAGCTTATTAGTAATGTAACACGTTGCTGTAGGTATCTCTTAAGACTGGTGGCAATCGAGGATGTCAAACTATTTGCCTTTCCGTCAATTGTAAGTTGAGCCGGAGTCAGCTTAAAGTGGACGTTATCGTGGAATTGGTACGATTTACTTATCGTCCAGTATATGTAGACCTCCGGTGTCTATTAACTGCAGCGCGTTAAATTATAGAAACACGTCCGAACTCCTCGGATGTCCGCGAGCGAGAGGAATGAAATAAAAACACCATAATTGCCCCATTAAAACTAAACAAGTAGCAGCCTACATACATGTCACTACTGGGCACAGGCCACAGAGTTTTTGGCTAAAAAAGTGTTCGCTGCGCTGAACCCAACGCGCGATCACCTCAACTGGAGAACTTCTCAGATATGCAGGTTTTCTTTCATCGCCGAGAACGTGGTAAATCGACACTTCAAATTGCAATTAACATATATGTTAAAAATATATAATAATGCTTGTGCTATAAATTTACGTTTGGATCAGTTTGAATACTTCTTTGATATTTAAAGTATTTTTGCAACAGCCTGTTAATTTACATATATGTGAGCTATGAAACCAGGACTGTCACAAAATCTTGATTTGTCTGATAATATGAAAACACAAAAATAAAAATCTTAAATGACAAACTGGTTTATAAGCCTCATTAAAGGTATAAAAGTAAAGTAGGCTACATACATCTTACTACTGTGCACAGGGCTCCTCATTACCTATAGTGCTATGTGGGCAAAAAAGAGTCTGCCGCAATACTTCAATGCGTATTAACGGTTTTCACATTTCCATCAACTTTATCAACTACTCAGACATTTAGGTTTGCCCGCGAAGTTATTCTTCACCACTTCATCGGATACGTGGTAAGTCAGCACTTAAAATTTCTCATAATGGACTCGTACACGTTTTGCTCCCGTGCTATGATGAAATCTCACGGCGAGCTACACGGATCTCGTATTTGTTTAAATAAAATTCATAAAAACTGAAACAAAGCTTTTGCACGGTTGTTGACCATATCTACCTAGTGATTAGAAACCCAACGATGCCACGAACTATTCCATCAAATAGATATAAAATCTCACAGTGCACTTAATTTTCAATTATTTACATCAGATAACGTGATAACATATGAAGTTGGTAAAATAAAAGCTATGCCAATAGACACCCAATATATTCAACTAAAGAGCTTCTCTCTTAATCTCAGTCTTGTGTACACAGTACTGGATACTGTACACACAAAACACACGTGTTGTGTATAACAGTGTTGTTAGCCATTTTGCCAAATGTGGTAATTGTGATAAATCATCCCGATAATGGCCATCGGTCTAGATACTTTTAAGTGTGATAATTTTTGATGCTGCACGAATTAGTGTTTAGTAGCATTTTTAAATTTAAGTTTATCAGTTACTTATCATTAGTTTATTTAGCAGATAGTAGAGGGCGCTATATTACATTAAAACTATGAAAGCCAAAACTATACTATCTAGTAATATTAACTATAGAAGGTTAGGGTACGACTGACTGGCTCAAGAGCCACCCCAAACCCGCGAACATTTATTTATTATATAAAAAAGGCATAAAGTGATGTTGTTTCTGTTAAAAAACACGCTATTAGCGCCGCTAGCGGTGAAAACTTATTTGACGATATGACCATATTATCATGAAATAGCAATGTTGTGTTTATTTATTAATATCGTTAAACGATCTCTATTCATTGATTTGGCTAAGCTATATCATGAAATGGTCAACAAAAAATGATAAATACCATGAAACGACACCATTTCACGAAATAATGATTTTATGAGAATTTTGCAATAATTGCAGGCAGACCAGTTTTAATCAGTTTACATACAGATATAGTATCAAACGTATAAAATTTAATATATTTTTAGTTGAAAAAAATATCAATTTTCATACGTTTGATAGAATCACTATTATTTATTTAAATTATTACACTTTAAAATCAATTACCCAAGTTTCATACTGTTCATAAATGACATTAATTTCCTTAATTTATTTCTCACAAAATTTTCTTTTTCGGTCCTTTTCTGTGGTCCTAATTTAATCAAGTATATTCTTATTTTCTTTAAATTTTCACATAGTGTTAAAATTACATCCATAACTTACTACCATAACGTAAATTAAATTAAAAACAATTACGTATTTCATATTAAACATTATCATAAATTATTACAACAGTTATGCAAAGTAATTATCAAAACTTATTCTACAGTTGATTTTTCATTTCACACAATTCATCGTTTAAATAAGATATGTTACTGCATTCTTTATGTTTCACGGATACGTTACACGATGCAAGATTTTATTACACGATTAAAGATAAAAGATATTATTTAATATATGATTATATGAAATTTATATTAGGTATTAATTTGACCTTGCTTTTTTTTAATTTTCCGCACAAACACTTATTAATTTTACTTTACACATATTCACTTTTAAGACGTAAACACTCGTAGAAACCAGTATTTTAAATATCTTGAAAAGTCTTTGGTTTTTCCCCGGGTTCAGACCGTATTTCAGCGGCGAAAAAGCGATCTTCTTATGGTTGTCCAATTAATTTCCTTGTTTATCCATTTGACATGGCACTTTCTGTATTCTTTATACAATAAGTATATATAATGTAAAGCAATACCACAAACAGGATGACAGCTAGTATTATATTGGTTGTGGACATATGAAAACGAATTTCTTCGGTAGTAGATTTATTGTCTCCACCGGCCGGCTTTTGCACAATTACAGTCTCCACTTTAGGTTTTGGCTTCCTATTTTTGTCAGTTATTATAATGCACACGTAAGACCCATCGTAACAATTGTTACTCTCATTGTTACGAATTCTTCGAACTATCGAGAAGAGCAACGTACATGGACGGTATAGTCTCATATTCGCGGCGCGACATGCTGTCGGCAGGGTCGCCATGTACGGTTTGGTGTTAGGTAAATGAAACGATCGAATGCTGAATAATAAAGAATAATATATTATAAAACATCTCATATAAAGGATTATAATTAGGTTAATATAGAGTAATACAATATAGAATATTAACATAGAGTAGTATTTAAATATACATCACAAGTCGTTATAAAATGGTTTTTAAATCTTTTTGCTCTTCTACTTACTCCTGAAACATATTTTTATATAGAATAGGGTGACATACAGAGCACACAGTCCACCTGATGGACTGTATGCTCTGTGTGACTGATGGTAGTGGATGCTGTGGCCCATAGACATCTACAATTTATCCTTGATCATGTAATTACGTGGTAGAGCCACTCTGCAGGTATACTATGTTTTTTTGTGGATTAAGGATGACTAACGAACAACAGTCCACCTGATGGTAAGTGGATGGTGTGGCCCATAAACACCTACATTTTATCCTCGATTAAGAATCAAATTGCAGATGCGTTGTTACCCTAAAGAACTAAGATGGAATGCCTCATTTCCAGTAAAAGGGTCTCCGGTTTTCTACACTCACCATACGAAACACAGCAGCATTAAGATGCTATTTTACGCTGGTATTCTGTGAGAGCGTGGTGCTACACCGGTCAAGCCGACCCATTCGTACTACAAACATAATATAGCAGCGTGCAGCGTGTCTCTACGACATATATATAGCTGCAGCGTGGCTCTACCACCTATGTATAGCTACAGCGTGGTTCTACCACGTGTATGGTTTTTACCGTATCAGCCGATTAAAGTCCATTGCTGAACATAGGCTTCCCCATAGATTGCTTTATAGGGATATCTGCCATAGTTGCCAAGCTTGGAGAGCAGGTTGGCAACCACAAGTTTATTTTATTTTAGTCGTTATTAGGAATCACATCTCCTGATTTGTTTCCTCTATCGCCTCTTATAAGCCACGGGATGATATGGGTTAGTGTATATAGATTATAAAATAATAACAATTTGCCTGATCCCGAATAGTTATGGCAAATTATGTTATGTTAAGTTATGTCACGTATAAAACATGGGTCCTGCATGTCCTTTACATATTGGTAAACGAATTTTTTGTGTATAGCAAAGTACAATTAAATGTCTATTTTGCGATAGTATAACAGTTTTAGATAAAAAGACAGGTAATATAAATGTTTACTTGTGACAATTTTAGCTTTATCTTTATTTTTCAACCATGGGTCATACGAAAACATTGAAATTGATTTGGATCGAGGGTGTGTCACGATATTTGACGAGGGTACAAGAGAACCAACTACTAGTTAGAAATTGTTTCTTTTTGCAATATATTGAAAGGGGGCGCCGATTACTTTTTCTCCTCGAATCACATATTGATTACGACTGTAATAAACATTTTAAGTAGGATTCTTTGGGTGAATTCTTTGTTTAGCAGTGGACTTGTGATGATGATAAGGATTTTTTAAATTCACTGTTTACTTTACTGCCCATCAAATCAGCAGGGATATACATTTTTTTTAGCAAGTTATGATTTCACCTGCAATTTCACGTGCAATTTCACTCTGCTAACTTACTGCTGACTTACTATTCGAAAATAATTAATTAAAATGAAATATATTTATTTCTTAAACCCGAGCAGGCAAGCTTCCACAAGCATCAATTGTTTACGTGTATTTTCTTTTATAGAAGTAGGATGACAACCGAGCAAACAGTCCACCTGATGATAAGTGGTTGCTGTGGCCCATAGACATCCTCGATTACGTATCAAAATGCAGATGCGTTGTCACCCGTGAGGACTAAGATGGAATGTCTCGTTTCCAGTAAAAAAAGTCTCCGGTTCTCTACACTCACCAAACGAAACACAGCAGCGTTAGGCTGCTATTTTACGCTGGTATTCTGTGAGATCGTGGTCCTTCCCCGGTCGAGCCGACCCATTCGTGCTACAACTATACTACTAATATAGGTGCAGCATGACTCTACGACGTAAAAAATCCCGTATTGGCAGCCATTATTATATTCAATGTTAAGGATGATGACTCCTTACGTGACGGCGCCAAAACTTATGAACGAACGTATCTGGAACTTCGCGAAGTTATTATTGCTCCATAACACATATTTTCTAATTAAGTTAAAAAGTAAGAGTAAGAAATTCTTGCCAACTGAACAAAAGAATTTTTATTGTTAAGTAGTAGAATAATATTCAGTTCTATAGAATTTTATTCTAGCATTTTTATGGTAGTGTTAATCCACCTATGAAATTTTCTTTCTTTGTAGATGAGTGTAGGTGTTTATTTATTTATTTATTTCGACCAACAAGGATCATAGGGTAATATTACATTCATTCAAGTTAATTCTAATACTAAAGTTATAAATCATTACTAAAATTAATATATCAAACGTATTCATAATAATATTGAAAATAATTATTTAATAATAATAAAATAATATAAATCAATGTAAACGTAACTCTAACAGACCCGACTTAATAATATATTAACAAAATCATAAACATAACTTATATTAATGATATAATAATAATAATTAAGCCTTTATTACAAACCATAATTTGTTAAAATACACAGAAAATGTCATAAAATCTGTTAGTAAAGGAGATAATAAATTAAATAAACATTAGTTCATATATCTGGGTTGCCTGTCCGAAAATGGATACGTGGACATGAACCCACCACCCAACCAGTGCCTCAAAAAGTACAATCGGGTTTCTCGCTAATTACGTTAAGAATGCTGTTGGCGCTCCACGAACCCTGTGCATCAGTGACGCGATTCTTTTGCGAATAAGTGTTGAAAAATTGTCTATGTGGGCGTCAACAAACATAACTGATGCACTACAGTAACTTGGGAGCCCCAACAACAATCTAAAAGCGTTATTATATTGTATACGTAGGGTGTTGTATGCCGCTGCGTATATCCCATAAGGCGCACGTATAGAGGATTGGCAATGGGCCTTAAATAAAATAAATTTTACCTCGGCTGTACAACGTGAGAACCGGCGGGCCAGCATAATGCAGCGGACAGCCAGCGCCCTCCTCCATATCCTTATCATTTTTAAATCTTCGGTAACCACATGGCCAGTACTTAAATTCAGTTACTTTTTAAGTGCAACACCCTCTAAAGTTACAGGTGGTACGGAATTAGGTTTCTTCGTGCCCTTAAACACCATGAGCTCACTCTTTGCAACATTATATTTTAGACCGTGGGCTTCTGCATAAAATCACATATGATCAAAAGCCGTCTGAGTGCACTGACTGACGGGCTCAGAAGCATGTCATCTGCGTAACTGATGTTGTTCATGCAGAGTCCATCAACAGAGCAGCCGACATGTGCACTCCGAGTTTATGAATCAGTCCATTTATATATAGATTGAAAAGCGTAGGTGAGGTTAAACCCCTTGCCTCACCGCATTCCAACCTATACTCGTCCGACAGTGCATTAGACCACCTGACCTGATTAATTTGATGACCGTACCAATAGCTAAAATGATAATGTACGAGACAGGTAGACCAGTCTTTCGCAATTTATCCCACAGAATGTCATACCTGACAAGATCGAAAGCCTTTGAAAGATCCAGGAAGGCCGCGTACACTGGCGTATTCCTTACAGTGTAATACCCCACAATATACTTCAGCGACAGTATTGCACACTCAGTGGATAGATTTGGTCTAAAACCAAATTGTGCATCGTTTAACTAAATATGTACTTTTAACTGTCTCTCAAGTACACTGTCAAGTATCTTAGCCGCAGTTGTCGCTAATGAAATGGGCCGATAGTTGCACATATCCGAAATATCGCCGGTTTTGTTTTTCAAAATCGGAACCATGACCGTTCTCATTAGCTCTTCCGGCAAATAAAAGTGCCTCATGCATAGGGTGAAAAAGAGCGCCAGCAGTCTAGGTAAGTGCGGTCCAGCGTGCTGAAAGTGCTCGATGCTAAGGCAATCGTGACCTGGTGACTTTCCTCCAATCATGCCATTTACCAAAACAGTGATGTCCCTAGCGGTGATGCGATCGGGCACATGAGTTGGTGCACCAATCTGGTGATGAACCACAGCATGGACTTCAACAGGTGACTGTAAAGAAGACTGAACCCGGAACTGACTCTTAAAAAGATTGGCTATCTTCGCCGGCTCATTCACACCCCCAATGCTTACCGGGGTACCTGTTCTAGGACTCAACTGCTTCGTATGCTTCCAAAACCCACGAAAATCTTTATTCCTATGTTGATACACTAGTTTATTCATCTTGATTTGGTCCTGATTATTTTGACAAAACTTAAGTTTTCGTTTAAATACTCTTTTAGATTCCATCATATCATTATAAAAATACCCACCACACGGTTTCCCATGCCAGATCCAATTTAGGAATTTTTGTCGAGCATCCCGGTGAGCATCACGCACGTGCCAGTTCCACCCCAGTATAGGTCGACCACGCTTTCTGACTATCTGCCGGTCGCGATCACTGTCGTAACTGCCGAGGCCTCACAAAGTATTAATAATGGACATATGTAATTTATCTATCACAGATCGATGTGCTAAAATATCACAACACTGACTTAGTTCATACGGAAATTGATTTCTCTTAATTTATCGTTACAATATTTGCCATATATGTAAATTTGGTTCAAATTACGCTCACCCCATTTTAATTTATTGATTATATATTCCTGAACTGACAGTGGTCTACGCTTAACCATTGTGAGATCACACTGCACCTCTAATGGAAAGTGGTCTGACCAATAAACGTCCTTATGAATTTTAATTGTGACTACTGACTTCCATGCGGCCTGAGTTGTTAAACAGGGGTCAAGCCAACGAAAACCACCATGTACATCACTCATAAAGGAACATGATTCAATTCCTAGCTTCGTAATATCGGCTGTAAACCAATTTTGTTTCAGACAAAATTCTAACATTTCCTTACCAAACAACGTACCTGGGTGAGCATTAAAGTCTCCTAACACATACATAGTTTCAATATTCTCATTATCAACTATTGCAGATATTTTACTTAAACACTCAACAAATTCTACCAGATTGTCTTGCTCGTCCGTAGGCACACATACTTTAATAGAAATAATACGCTCGCTCATACACGGAACCACAGATACAGAGACAAACACGTGGTTTCTCCATAGTAAGCCGACACCGCAATAAGGCCGTCCTCGCAATATTCCTTTGCTTGTATCAACCGCAGACTTCCCGAAGAAACAAAATCCTTATTTACTTGATCCAAGTCAGGAATCTCATGAGGCAAGAGCCATGTCTCCTGGAGTGCAATTATGTCCGCCCTTTCACTCAAAGACTTTAAAAGTCTGCTGATCTTTTAAAAGATTTACAATTAAAGCTTATCAACTTGATTGTTGTGTTATCCCTAACATCATTATTCACCATATTTTTTAAATAAAGATAGGCTACTTGACTACTTTCATTTAGATTACTCGGCTTATTGAACCTAATAAATCTGCGGAAAGATACTCCAGTGGGCTATAGATTTTCATCCATAAAAACAGGTAATTTATCCTTTGGAATCATACATTTGTAAGCTCCATAGTCCTTTTTGAATTTCATATTTACTTTCTCTGGTCGCACATCAGTGTTAGTTTTACATTTAATATAATTCATTATGTCAATAGTCTCGCAGTTGTTATCAACGTTGTAAATATAAAACGAAACATATATGAATTAGAGAAATATCCTACTTATTTAGGTAGGCTGTATGCTTAAATCTATCTGTGTAAGGTTATCTATAGATATTAGCATACAGCCGTGTGCTATTTTCCGATTGCTTATATGACGATTATTAACGCGAACACTACACATTAAAATAAAACTAGTTTTTACGGATTTTATCGTGTATATTAACTTAATTTATATTCCTGACGTTTCGAGCACTTTACAGCACCCATGGTCACGGGGGGGACTGAGGTGTTTGAGGTACCAATGTCATAGTTAAAATTATTAATTTTTGTTCCGATCTACGCAGTATCAACTTACAGCATCTTGAAGTCTTGCAGTTGTATAATTAGGTTGCCGATTGCTGACATCTATAGATAACAGCACACGGTTTACCAGAAAAGAAATATACTGGAAAAATACAATAAAAATGTATATTGTAATGACTAATGACTATAGTATGTAACTTTTACAACATAATACAATATTTTAATTTCTGGCATCAAGGACTTAAAAAAAAGAACATTGGCCCATAGCTATGTATACCTTAACCTAAAGATATATAAAAAAATAACACAACTTTACACTAATGTTGCTTAATGCTGCTGTGTTTCGTATGGTAAGTGTAGTGAACCGGGGACCTTTTACTAGAAACGAGGCATTTTAATAATAAATGTAGATGTCTATGGGCCACAGTATTTATCCTCTTACCACCAGGTGGACTGTGTGCTCGTTTGTAACAGTTTTACTATTAAAAAAAAACTCTAGGAAACTTTCTTCTTTGGCGCGTCTCTATCTTTGATTGAAGTTTAAGTTTTGTTTTCATATTAAGTTTTTTTACAATTTATTAAGTTAATTAAAGATTTTGTATTCAGCTTTAAATCACAAAATTTTTAAGGATTGGGGTCACGGCAAATTCGTATAAATAACTTAATAGCTAAATTACAGTGTCTGTGGAATTCAACCCCGGCGTTAAAGTTTAATGGAGGCTGAGAGAGTTTACGGGTTTCCAAATTTGTTTAATCAAAGTAATTGAAGCCGTTTGTATTATGTTACAATATACCTCACATATGTACTAACTATAGGCGTCTTATTCTTCTTCTTTATTAGCTCGTAAAAGTACATTGTCAGTGGCCCATTCTATCCTCTCTACAATGAGACCCAAGTATCACCCATTGTAAAGAAGATTTGCCTTAATGCTTGGTAGGCGGAAATTCGATCGCGGTAACAGACTCGCATCTTTGACGCTGCCACCTGCCGCCGTTTTGGCTTATGCCTGGTGTAAAAAGAGTGTTTTTTTGTTTAAATTAAAGCATCACCAACGTTTTTATACATTGTTAAAATTATAATATACATACCTACGTAGAAAGGTATTCCTTTAAATGCTCCAAACTATTATAGGTGAATACAACACGCACGAGAATCAACATCAAAATAATAAATACTTACAGCAAACAAAGTGTTATAACGCTATTTGTCGAAAGACATAAAATCTTAATGGCGTTGCCCATAGTAATGTCTATTACGACACCCACGGATCGTAAAGGTGATGAATTCTCTTACACCACCACACGGTAATTTTTTTTATAAAATAATTACGAATTATATAAGAATCATAATTACTTCGCAAGGATTGCATTAAATATTTCCGGCCGAATGAGTGAAAGTTTCAAGTATATCTTCTCATTAGAATTTGCGCTGTTATTTTTTGTGTAAGAAAGGCAATTTTTAAAACTAACCTACTGATCCAAAAGATTTTGGTATAGACTGTATTAATCTGGGTAAAATGTAGAAAACGATCAATATAAATTATGTGATAGTTACACAAACAAATCACATAAACTTTAGTTTTACTACGTGTATATTTCAAGCATTTTTTGTTACTGCATGTTAATCTTATTGTATAGACACAATAGGTAATAAGTAACACAATAGGTAATAGGTAACTATGAAGTCGTTGACATACAGATTTAATAGCCCGAAATAGTCATAGTAGATCTGAGCAGTATGAGAGTGGGGTGTAGAAGTGTGTAAAAGGCAGCACCAATAAAATCAGTTACGCGGATAACTTGGTACTACTCAGGCATACAATGGATGTTCTTGGGGAAAAGCTAAGAATTTGTAAGACCTATGTGGCGGCGCATGGGCTTACTTATAATAAAAAAAACTGAGTACATGATCTCTAAGGCCAGCGGTAAATGTGCTGATAACTCACGTCATTATCCTAAATCACTTGAGCATAAATAGAGTATCTAAATTCAAATAACTAGGACATATTCATACCGACGACCTTAAGGATGATGTATACAACAAAAAAAAAATAGAAAGGGCTTTCGCTCTAGCCGTCCGTGGTAATATGTTGGCTCGTGGATTCCCCGCTGTATTGAACAAATTAAAATCACAGTTTAAGTACCCTTAATCGACGAGTATGTGTAAGGATCGTATCAAATGGAAGCCCGTATTCTCTTTCTACCCCTATGGATGACAGGCGTGAGTGTTTATGTGTGTATGTGTAAAATCACACTTTTCACTGAGAAAGTGTTTTACACGGGGAATCTGTGGGTCCATCATAACGAAAGGTCTGTGGATACTTTGCGCGACCAATATAATAATATTTTTCGAATGATTTTGGGGTTGCCCCGCTGCTGTAACACATCTGAATGTTAGTACTTAATCATGGCTATAGTTTTAATGCCATAATTTTTAAAAAGACAGCATCGCTGATCTTTGGGTGCGAGATATCCCCAACACCAACCTAAAAATTGTTGCGAAGAGATACAACTCTCATATCTGCAACAGTTTGGTGCGTGGAGTGATCCGCCATGATGACCATCTAACTAAGCTGGTCATCGTTAGTCGTATATTATTATTATTTATTAAATTACTGTGTTAAAACTAATAAAATACTAACATAGACTATAATCCTTTTACTGACAATTCTATGGATGTAATTGTCTGAAATAAAGAAATTCAATTCAATTTAATTAAATTAAATATGAATGTTTCAGACTTTTCTTTAGAGGAAGAAATTCACCATACATTATTCTCCTATAACTTTAATGTTTTAGACGATTTTAAGACGTAATAAATTAATTTATAACATTTCCCCCCTTAAGACGGAGGCTTATCCTTTAAGATAAACGTAGGATACAATAAAGTCAAGATCCTAAGTTGATACAATAAAATATTAAAATACTCGAATACAGTAAAATCATTCAACAATAAAAATAATTTTAACAGATACAATTGCAATAGCTAATACTTTATTTTAATTGACAATCATCAATTTATAACTAAGAAACATAATAATAAGGAATATAAAAAACTTTATAAATAAATAAATGAATTTTAATCGTTACGTTATAAAGTAAAATAATTGTATAAATCAATTAATAACTAAGGAACATGTTTAAATATATTAAAATAATGTTTGAAAAGAAATTCATAATTTTAATTGTTATTTAGTAATATTAATAACTATTATTAATTGATAACTAAAACATGTTTAGAAATATTAAAATAACTTTGAAAAGAAATTCACAAATTTTAATCGTTATTAAGCATATTAACAATATTAATTAATTGATAACAAAACATGTTAAAAATATTAAAATAACTTTGAAAGGTAATTAATAAGTTTTAATCTTTAATAATAACTGCTTAAATTCCGGTTAGAAGACACTCTGTTAAGTTTCCTAAATTTAACCTTGTCCTTGTTTTTATTAATCTCTATTTCTGGGAGACTAATAATCGATTTCTTGTCGCATTCAATTGATTCATCTGAAATATCTGTTAATTCAATAGAAGTGTTAAGATTAGTATCATTTTTATTACATTTTTTATTATATATTTGGATGCAACAAGATGAACTTTTGCAACAATTTGAAAAGCATTTATTATATATCTTATAAAGTATATAACTAAGAATACTGCAATTACAATATAAGTAAGCGTTGAATAATAATGCCCGTATTTAACAATATGGGGCTGATTCTCGGCTTGATGAATTTGATTCTTTGAACTATCTAATTTATATGACGCTAATTTTAACGATTCCAAGTCAATATCCGTTAGCTTAATTGGGGTTAGAACATTAAAATTGTGGTTTAATAAATTGTATTTGCAACAATCACCTTCAACTATGTTAAAATCGATTGATATTTGGCTAGGCAGGACAGCCTTATAATTATGCGATGGGTGAAATTGCAATGTTTGGTAATATGCAACGTAATCATTTTTTAAAGATAATATTCCAGTGCCTTGTACGGTATAATCCGAAATCTTATTATCGTTTGTACGTTTAATAGTCAATTTATTCGGCTTAGACTGAACATAAATAAATCTTCCATCACTATGCTTTTGCCATATATTAACATAGCCATATATTATTTTCGAATCGCATATTTCTGAAGTGACAAAATTACTTCAGTCAAGAGTTGAGTTTCACAGGTTGGATTATTAATTGTGGACAAAACAGAAGGCGACAAACATATCATAACTTATGATTAACGTTTTTACATTCCCTTAAGCTATCAAACAATGCGCAATTTAATATATCATCCGTAAGGACTACATACAGCTTGGAAGGATGAATGAGAACATAAGTTTGTAAATTATGCTTATCATGTTGTGTAGGTAATGGTAAAATGTTATAAACACTAAACTTAATAGGGTTAATTAAAGGAATTCTTATAACAAATACTATCTTATTATTATAGTAATACGAAGTTAATTCAGCTAGATCAATGATTGTATGTATATTCTCTTATGATAAGGAAATGGGAAATTTCACATTAGTTTTGCTCATTTTGCTATTAGAAAGTTCTTTAAATAACTTAGTGGGGGTTAAGACATAGGGATGGAGAATATTTGATTTTGAAAAATAAATAGAGTTTAAAATTGTGTCTAGTATATTTGAAACCGATAGCAGTGAACCTTCAATCACATTAAAAATGGAATTTATTTTTGCTGAACTAATTAAGTCGGTAGTAATTTTAGAATTTTCAGAAAATATGTAATTTAGTTTTTCAATTTCTTTATTTAATCTAATTTCATTAAATAATATTAAATAATAATATTATTTAAAATATAATATTAATTAAATAATAATATTCATTAAATAATATTAAATAATAATATTATATGAAATCTATGTGAAAATCTAATTTCATTATTATTTACATAATAATGAAATTAGATTAAATAAAGAAATTGAAAAACTAAATTACATATTTTCTGAAAATTCTAAAATTACTACCGATAATTGACGAATGCAAACATTAAAATTATTGATGGTTGATTGAACAACGTGTACTCGTATGTTGTCTTTCATTAATGAATATATCTCGTTTTCATTATGCTGACAAGTAGAAATAGCTTCATCGTATTTTCTGGCGTCATTGGCGTCTAATGTACCAAAGAAGAACTTAAGAATCTCACCGCCGAATTCAAGAGATCTTTTAAAACGGTTAATAGGATTTTCAGAAATAATATGTTATAACGAGTCATATTTAAGATAATTAGCGTTAATTAAAATTTCCAATGGGTTTATAATATCTTTGCAATCTATAATAGTGACCGCGGTATTCTGAGCCTTCTCACAAAAACTAGACATGCTCGAAATCAATTGATCAATTTTATTTAAATAAAGCCTTATAGGTATTATTTCCACATAGATTACTACATTCCAATAATCGTTGTAGAAGTATGCCATAGAAGTCAGATCGAAGTATAAACCTGGACTATGAATAATTTGTTCAATCGGTTCTGAATAACTTGATCGGAGGAGAAATCTGAAACAATTATTACATAATTTACGCTGGTATTATTTCATTAATGTGGTATTTACGTGTTTCCTATTTATGCATACAGTAACATTCTTTTGCCGCTAACCTTAATAATTTTAAAGATCCTTCCAAATTGGAGACTGGGCCCTGCGCAACCTATGGTGCTGTTTAATATAGACTAAATCACCTACTTTATAAGATTTTTCTCGCGAAGAGCATCGTAGTACCAATTTTTGAAGATTCTTTGCTTTTATTTATATTTTCTAAAGCTTTTTCATGGGAGTATTTCATTCTATATTGTAGAGCTGAATGTACTCGTGATAGGTTGTATATTCGTATAATAATTTAAAAGGAGTAAATTCAGTAGTACAATGTGGAGTGGTATTGTAAGATAAAATTGCAGCAGCAAGATAACAGTGCCAATCGTCATGGTTGTCATTTACAAATGATTTTAAATATTATTTAAGTGTAGCGTGACTACGTTCTAATGCGCCATTCATTTTTGGGGATGGTATGGACTCGAGAAGATATTTTTTATTTTAAGAATGCTAGTCAATTGCTTAAATAACTCTGAAGTAAAGCATGAACCTTGATCAGTTAGAATCATTTTAGGAAACCCAAATGATGAAATAAAATGAATGAGATTACGCGCGACTTCAATAGTTGTCGAAGTAATCATTGGATAGGCGTAAGAAAATTTGGTTAAGTCATCCTGGAGCGTTAGTATGTATTTAAATGTTTGAAGACTCGCTTCAGGTAGAACACCGACAATATTTAGCGCTAAACTTTCAAACGGCTTCGTTCTTGAGGACGTTATGACCATGGGTGCCTTGTTACAAGTTCGCAACGGCTTATTAATTTGACATAGTTTACAATCTTTAACGAAGCGTTCTATGTCTGCATGCATATTTTTCCAATAAAACAAAGATTTAATTCTACTATACATGCGTTTTATACCTAGGTGACCAGCTACGGTAGCCCCGTGGTTTTCTTTTAAAATGTTTGGAATCTCGGCTGGAAAAGGGGTATTGTATTCGATTCTTGTATATGTGAACCTTAATATTTGTACCATGGAACATATAAGATATAATATTGTAAATCTTTAAGTATACTAACATTGTAAATGATTCCGAAAAGTCAGATAATGCTATTTCAGTATCTATCATAGTTATCTTTAGAAATAATTTGGTCCCTAAACTTACGTAATAAATTATAAATTGTCTTATAACTTGACTCTAATGATGAACTCTAGTGTAAAGAAAGTAAAATGTTTTATTCTTAGAGTCGACTGAGTGTACGGTTTCAGGTTCGCGTTCCGCTGATAACAACTCGGCCGTATTATTTGTCATTGACAGACAATAGCTGTTCACAGTTTGGCATAGAGTAATCAAAGTCTAGAGAGACTGGACACGCAATTATTTTTTGTTTTGCAGAATTTAAACTTTGATTATGCTCTTCAATTTGTGTATCATTAGAAATTGATTTTGTAAATTGTTTTTTAAAAATTGTTCATATGTAGTTTTATTTAATGTAGAATGTGAAATAGCGTTTACTGGATTACGAGATAAAGCATCCGCATTTGAATTAATTCTAAATGGCTTGTAAACGATTTCATAATCGTATTCCTCTAATTTTAATCGCCATCTGAGCAAACGTTCGCCTGGATCTTTGGCATTGAAAAACCATGTAAGAAGGCGATGATCTGTAACAATCTTAAATTTATACCCGAAATGGTCGAAAAGTATTAATACCGAAGAGTATTGCCAATAATCGCTTTTTCTGTAGTCGAATAGTTTCCTTCTTGTTTATTTAAGGTACGAGATGCATAGGCGATAGGTTTATCCTTTCCAATCTCGCCTGAGACAAAACTGCGCCAACAGCTTAATTAGAAGCATCGGTAGTTACGACAAAAGTAACTTTTTTCGTAACTACCGATGCTAACTTTTGTTTAAATTGATTGAAAGCATATTCTTGCTCATGAGACCAGTGAAAGATTATGTCCTTTTTAAGTATCATTAGTTTATTTACCAGAAACTAGAGGGGGTTGGGGTGCGACTGGCTCAAGAGCCATCCCAAAGACGCGAACATTTAATTATTATATAAAAAGGCATAAAGTGATATTGATTCTGTTAAAAATCTGTTTCTGTTAAAAACACGCTGTCAGCGCCGCTAGCGCAAACTTAGCGCGAAAAATATAATCTCATTAGGTGTGATCGTGATATCTATTTACCTAAATGTTTATTAGTGCCGTTTGCGAGAAACCTATCACATAATAAATAAATAAATATATTAGTATCAGGGAAGTCACTTATTTTCTACCGACTTCAAAAAGGAGGAGGTACTCAATTCGACTGTATTTTTCTTTTTTGTTTTGTCATGTGTGTTACCTCATAACTTTTTTCTGGGTAAACCGATTTCAATGACTCTTTTTATATTTGAAAGCTGGCGATTCTCATGTGGTCCCATATAAATTGGTGATGACCAATAGTTTTTGAGTTATTCTTAATAATTTATATTGAAGTCGGTTGTACAAAATTTTTAATTTTAAATTATTTGGAGGTGACATTAATGTTATCTTGCAACGCTGACTTTTCAACCTCGTTTTCTGGAAAATGAGGCGTAGAATGTCCACGCTATGTAGTTTTTATTATAATTAATTATTTGTAACAACCGTTATCAGTTCACAGTGTAAGAGAATCCACAATTACTTGACACTCCATGGGTGTCGTAAGAGACGGCAGAGAGTAACCGTAGTAATCATCTTCCTTATAATAGCTCAAAATAATGAAAAACAGTGGATTCCAACCTGCCTGCTAAGCATCGCAAATTTGTAAAATATCTACTTTATGAGGCAATCGTATTTTAACATAGAGGTGCATCGAAGTGTATTATATATTCAATAAATAAAAGCCCTGACTTTGGAAGATATTATGTGAAAATTACTTTGTATTTTAGACGGTTTTTAATAAAAGTTTAATTTTTAGTGGTATAAGGAATATCACAAGTTCAAAGTAAAAACTTGAATTAAATAAAGACAAAAAAAAGAATATCGTCTTAATAATAACATTAAAATATTCATGCCCTATTTTCCCACCCTTAAAGATGGAATTTTTCTTTAAATTTCCGGGTTAAAGCATCGTTATTTTGCAAAAAATTTTTGGGAAAAAACT
>JAGSMP010001539.1:0-46405 GCA_029286625.1 Parnassius orleans
ATCGTTATTTTGCAAAAAATTTTTGGGAAAAAACTCAGAAACAGTTGTAGGATATCGATTAGAAGATTTGAAATTGACAACATTTTTTTATCCAACTTGACATTTTTTGAAGCCAGTACTTGAGTATACTGACATCCTTGTATTGAGGTAGCAAACATTTATGAATGAAAAATAGAAAAACTATTAAAGTTGACAATTATTAGGTAAAATAGGTACGTAGGCCTTTCTGTTAAATAATCTGGTTCCCTAACATGACAGCTTACTAGGGTTGACAAAATTTTTGGCTTTGATAATTAATTATATTTTTTACAGTGTATTTTGTAACACGTTGTATATATAATTCTGCTATACGTGTGTATGTGAATGAACTCCTCTTAAACGGCTCGGTCGATTTTGATGAAATTTTGTGTGCGTGTGTGTGTGTGCGTGTGTGTGTGTGTGTGTGTGATTAAGTTGATTCGAGAATGTTCAATTTCATTGCCGGGTGGTAGGTGGCACTGTTGTTGAGATCCAGAAATCACCCTTGTGAAGCCGGGGCGGATCGCTAGTCTAAATATAGTTTTGAATATGACATTCCATTAAATTATGCAATATTAATACATGGTAAACTACGCATCAACTATATTACGACTGCAGTACAAATCGATCACCTCGACCGGGGAAGCACGCTCATACAGAATGACAGTGCAATGCAGCAACTAGCAGTATAATGCTGAGGAGAAACAGACTGATCCCACGTACGCAACGTATGCGATGCAACGCTCCCACGTTGGTGTACACACTTGGCCTACGTATGCAACGTACGTTTGGCGTCAGGCATTCTTGTCACTTCTTAGCGGACGCACGAGTAGAAATTTATACCATGTTTTCTGATTCTGAGAGCGAGTTTGAGAATAATTTACTTAGTCTGATGTTCATAAACGAATATATCCACGCCACAAAGAAAACGTTTAAAAAATTGTGATTTATAATGCAAAGAAATACACTAATATGTAGAATACAATGTGTTATTGCCGCAATGTTTATAAAATCATGTTTCATATCTTAACAACTAGTATAGAAATACGAAAAACTACATTTTTAATTTCGCGTCTCGACGTCTCTTTTTCACGTTAATAACAAAAATGATAGCAGTAGGTGGATAGGTACTCACTAGGTGTACTGTTTATCTCTTCCCATACTCTATAACGTAATTTAGCATCGCGATATTCTACACATTTAATATTATAAATACATTTGTATCACCTTATTAAATCCATGAGCTGTTCATATCCCATTTTGACAATAAAACGCGTGCACGGTGCAAACGTCTATTTGTTTATGACGTGCTACGCGTAAGTTCTAGGAACACATTAAATGAAACTAATTTTTACGGATTCTATCGCGTTTTATTTAACTTTTTAATTCCTGACATTTCGGGTGCTTTACAGCACCCATGGTCACGGTGGGGACTGAGGTGTTTGACGTCCCGATCTCATAGTTAGCCCGGCTACCTTCAGTTTTTGAATATTAATTTTTGGTCAGGTCTACGCAGAATGAGCTTATTAGGTATACTTGGGTTTGGATTTAATTTTATTAATTATAGGATCCCAAGCAGATGGCATAACCCATCTATCTTCTCTATTGAAATTAGGATGCTTTTTAATTTCAATAGCCTCGCGAATCATCCTTGGTAAGAATCGGTGTTCTTTTGCTAGGATTTGTGGTCTATCAAATCTAATGTAATGGCACAAACTGCGCAAACTGCAGACTTCCCGAAACTTTAAGATACTGTAAGGTCATTCTGCGTAGAACGGACGAAAAATTAATATTTAAAAAAACTGAAGGTAACCGGGCTAACTTTGACATCGGGACGTCAAACCCAGTCCCCATCGTGGGTGTGGGTGCAACACCCGGGATGGATTAAGTCGCGCGATAGAATCCATAAAAATAGTTTCATTTAATGTGTAGTCTTCGCGTAAATATAAGAAAACATTCTAGGAACACACTTGTCGTACGCGTGGTATCCGTACGAACATCCCCTCCACCTTCCCGCGCCGATCTAGACATCGCAGATCGACGTTGCGTCGGACGCATGTGATTGCGTTGCATACGATAAGTGTGTTTCTAATGGATAGTATTTCATACAAAATCAAGAGTCCAGATGTCATAATGCGTTGCATACGTTGCGTACGTGGGACTAGTCTGTCTCTGCCCTAATGCTGCTGTACTTCATATGGTTTGTGACGAGAATTGAGTGCCCCGTTCAAGGTTAACGAGGCATTTTATCTTGGCTCTTAATAATGACGATGCATTGAGGTATTGGCCACAGCATCTAATCACCATTAGATAGACGGTGTGTTAGATTATCATCCTTGTAATAAACAAATCAAAAAGTTGTTCTGAATTTGTAATAATTTCAACACTATTATATCTTGGAGTGTAGTGTCCGTGTCACTACCGTTACAGCCCATTCCAGCCAGTCCACTTCTGAACATTAGCAATACAGATGAAGCAAATTGGGTATATTAGATTAATATATAAATTTGACTTCCTGAAAGTTCAAAAACTTTATTAAACAAATTTTGGAGAAAAAGGATTATTAAAATATTAAGGAGTTTATGGATAATAATAACAACATTTGAGAATGAGATGATCGCTACCTAGCTATTTCTAATTTATTTTATATTGTTAATTGCATAACTTAAGATTATAAGCTATTATTTTATTGTCAAAAAAAAGTTCCGTTGGGTTTCTTGCTGGTTCTTCCCAGGACAGAGGTTTTTTTTTCCGAAACAGGGTTAAATTAAACAAAAGAGTAACTTTCAATTAGTAATATTTATAATATTAATAAAAAAATATATTGAATAAAAAAGGCGTATGACAATCCATTATACATCCGTGCCTCTCTCCGTTCTTATTGCACAGGCGTTTCCGTTTTTGGGAGGATAGTTGATAATATGCAGAAGTTGTTGGATTGATTTTAGTCGAGCAGAAGAAAATCATTACTACTAAAATTTTACGTAAAATAAAAAATAAAATAACTTCATAAACTAAAACCCGACTACTGAAAAATCACACTCTAAAAAGTAGATATAGCTCCATAAAATATTCGTATCTGAAATTGTTACGTATAAACAACTTACACATAATATATTCTAATGTATTTAATACATATTCATAGTGATGGTGAGAGGATAGCCGTGGTCGTGACGTCACATAGCATAAGACCAGAGGAAAATCAAGATGCCTCTAACGATCCTCATTCGTCAAAATATGATAAATAGTTTAGAATTATGAGGGAACAGATAAACATACATACACACCCACATATATATACCGGTCAAAATCATAACCCTCCTTTTGCTTCGCTGTAGTCGGGTAATAATTTTATTTTTATAGTAGGCAAATATCCTTGAGTTAACTCTTATTTTATGTCTTTGTTCTCAGCCCACACTATGCAACGAGAGGGCATGCCTTGGAAGTTTGATGGCGATTCCGGGTCGCGGTGACGTGGCAAGAGACCCTGAAGAGGTGCTTAACGATGCTAAGGACTTTCTTGGACAGTATTTTGCATCTATACGCAGGTAAGATAAAAAATATAATATACATACTTAAGCAGCGACATTAAAATTTTATAACAGTCACAACTCAAATATGGCAGTAAACTGTTTCTGCATAAACTATTAAATATTCCCGATTTTACTTGCTAGAAACCATAAAATAATTAATTAAGAGTGTAAAACAACGTTTTATGTTACTGAAATAAACTTTATTTAATTCTTTATTTTTAAACTAACCGTTTGGTGGCGTCGTTAGGGAGTCCGTTACCTCATCTCGTCCCGTGCGTGTCGTAGAGGCGATCAAAATCATAACTTGTAAAAAAAAAACACTCGCAACTCAGTTCTTCTACCGTAAAAAGTTGTGAGATTCATATAATACCAAGTCGGTTAATTTATAGAGTCCCTACTTAAGGGCCCTTCTGTCTTAAGTTATTAAGTAATTAGCTAACCTAACAACATCTTATAGTGACCACATCAATACTAAAAATCAATCAATGGCCAAGTCAATCTATTTATTTAAAACATTAAAAAAATTTAATATTGATATAGTCACTATAAAGATTAGCTAATATAATAACAAGACAAGAAGGACCCTAAGTAGGGACTCAATTAATTAGTAGACATACATTTAGCCTCGATGATAAATCAAATTGCAGATGCGTTTGTGCAGACATGTTTGAATGCGTGCGTGCGTGCATGTATGCGATCGTAGGTACATGCGTGCGTGCGTGTGTGCGCGTGTGTGTGCACATGTGTGTGTGTGTGTGTGTGTGTTAGACTTTTTAACAAAACTTTTAATGTACTAGATTTATATCACAACTCTTATTTTGCTATTTAGTAAATTAAGTTTCAGATCGTATTAAAATAACCATAAATATTTTCGATTCCCTAGGGCCAATACACCAGCTCATGAAGCAAGATGGAAAGCAGTCCAAGAAGAAGTTGCAAAAACAGGAACGTATCAGTTCACCACCACTGAATTAGTATTTGGAGCTAAGCTTGCATGGAGAAATGCTAGCAGATGTATTGGCAGAATACAGTGGTCCAAATTACAGGTATATTTTTAACTAGACCTTAAATATTTGAATTCGCTATTGGGGCGATTAATTCGACATGCTGTTATACAGGGTTATTTTGCAATAACCGGCCAAATTTGTAGAGAAGGTTCAGAATAAGTAATATAGTAGGCAAATGGTGAAGAAAAATTAATTTGAAAAAATCTCAAACATTCTGTCGTTTTATCTTTTAAATTCAAAATGCGTAGCAATGCATTATTTTAACTGATTTTACTGCGCACGCACACATTCGTAAGGGTCGATCGGTAGGCAAAAACGTTGTTGTCCATAAATCATTAGCCTTATTTACTTGTATTTCCAAAAACTGAAATAACGATATATCATTATTTATATATTTGAACTTAAGTTTAAGATTTAGCTACTCTTTGAAAATAACCCTGTATATAATAGTAAAGTAAAGTAAGTAAGTAAGTTATCTTGCTCTTAGGCACAGGCTTCCTTTCCAATTTCATAGAACTTTGAAGCAACAAAAACTGTTTTATATGAAAATGAGGAGACAATAGAATCTTACAGACCACCTGATGGCAATTGGCTACTGAAACCCATAGTTACCTGCAACCAACTTTAAGCAAAGAAGGCCACAGATGCGTTGTCAATTCTGAGCACTAGGCCCGTATTAATAAACGTTACTCAGCTTAAGTACACGCACTTGAGTACAATCTTGAGGTTATGATCTTATTAATAAACATATCTCAAGATGCGGTTTAGGTTTACGATATCAGCTGAGTGCCACACTGATTAATAAACGAAACTCGACTCTCAAGTGTGTATACTTGAGTGCAAGTCACAGAACAGTATTCCTAAGTACAGCGTTTTGAGATACTGTTTTTATGTGTTTATTAATTAGCAACGATCTTGAGATGTTGATTTCGTAGTGAGGGCGTATCAAATGATTACGCACTTGAGTTCGTCGTTGAGTAACGTTTATTAATATGGGCCTAAGATGGTATGCCTCACAGTCTGCAATTATACCGGCCATCTATACCCTTCAGGGCGCAAAAAATGTTTTGAGATTTTTACTGGCATCGTTTAAAAAGTTAAGGCGAAGGGGAGCTAACTTTTTATTTCTTAAAGACAACCACACACATTTCTACGCCACTGTGCCAAAATACAATGAGGCAGTGCAGCTAAATTTTCCTTGCCCTAAAACTTTTTCAGTATTGAGGCCTGTGCCCATTAGTGTAATTTATTTTATTTTTACACTGCTACTATTGTTACTATTTTTACATTTCTTTACTTTATTTCAAGTAATAATATACACATTACACGTAACAAAACGTATTTTGATATTGGAGGAAGAAGGTTAAACTTTACATTAAATTATCTACAAATCTTTAGAAGCTAAACAGCAAAACAGTTACCGGTTTCGTTTTGGAGAAACTGAACGTCGAAGGGAAAGTAAAGACGGTAATGATGACTAATGGAAAAACTTCAATTTTTTGTTGCAGTAAAAAGTTATTACTCAATAGTTTTTCCTCATTAATACCCTTTTACGCTTCCTTTCTGCTACGCTACGATTACACGATAATTACACTTTTGCCTTTAGTTTAATGTTGTCTTACGTACTGAAGATATTTTATTTTAAGCGACAGTATCTAATGGTTTGGTGCGAATCTCGAACTCAAAATGACGTGGGTTAGAATCCTCCATTCGACTACTTTCGTGAACCATTCCTAACACAAGCATTATATGCTTAACAGGAGTGCCAATTGCCAGAATATAAAGGATTCCAATAAGCAGCGCCAAAACTGCGGGATTTTTGTCTCTTTTTTCGTCACCCCACTCCCTACAACGGAAAGACTTCATGTCCATAGTGGCCTTTTACGGGCCGATATAAAGAATAATTAAGTTAACTATTCAAATAATATACGAAAGTAATGATACATAACTTGCTGTTTTACAATATTTTTTGTTTTAATGGATATTCCACGCTCCTAAGGCTCTCTTGAATGTTTTTATCTCAAATGGCTGATTTATATTACCTTGATGCTTTGAAGAGTACATTAGTAACACATTCTTTAATTATCAGGTTTTGAGTAATTTGTTGAAGGATATAGGATTTTAAATATTGCAGTTGACGCATACACTGTTCTCAAAATATTTTTCCTAATATATTATCCTGCATTGACATAATATATAATACAGCAAAAAAATACATATTATGTTGCTCAAAAATCGGCGATGGCACGCATGTGCATACTTATGAGAAGTTGCTGCTTATGTTGGATGGTTTGCTCGGGCTTACAATAATACACCTATAAGCTAAAACAATTGTTCAGATTAAAATAATAAAATAGACGAAACCCATAAAACTAACGAGCGATAACAGCAAAAATAATACCAAATAGCGAAGTAAGCAAACATATTTCTAATCATGGTAAAAAAATTATAATGTATTTTGAAAATATCATAAATCTTAAGATACCTTTTTGATTATTTCATGATCAGTTCATTTTTATTTCTTATTAATAATCTTGGGAGAATAATAAAAAATAAGAAAATAAATTTGGGATATCTGCACTTTATTTTCGCTGTTTCTTCTTCGATCAGAAGACCATCAATTTGAAACCATAAAAAATTTTGAACAAGAAATAATGATCTATTTTTGTAACATAATTAGACGTCAGTCAAAATGCTCTTAAACAAGAGGCCAACTGATTCGAATGGGCCTTCGAATTGACGCCAATTGGTTCATAATTTAGGTTACGTTGAGGCTACATAAAAGAACACAGACAGAATTTCAAGTACATCGTATGTACCTTCAACATACATTTTTTTTAATAGAATAAGGGTGACAAACGAGCACACAGTCCACCCGATAGGAAGTGGTTGCTGTGGCCCATAGACATCTACATCTATCTTCGTTTGCGAAAAAACTTTAACAATCTTCTGGGGTAGTTATTTTATAATATTGCACAATTAGCTTGTATGATGACGAAAACTTCATGGTTTATCTATATTCAGCCATTATGTTATTCTCTCAAACGTTGAAATAAAAATAATTATCTTCACAGATGTCAGCTATTTGTTTAAATACAATGTGTCAATATTAAATCAAGGTGTTATTACAATGTAAACATATTTTACTAATTACGTCGAATTACGTCGTATTTACTTAACATTACAATATGTTTTTATATGTTTTTAACTTTATACAAAATTTTTCACAACCTTTTCATATTTTACGCATTTGGTATTAAGAAACTTGATATTAAGTGACGATTTTGAATTGATGTATTGCGTCACTTTGTCGCTAGTTACAACTCTAATCTTGGTAGGATACTCTCCATCTAAAGCGTCGTTATGAATTTTAATGTGGAACAATTTAAATCATGGAGAAGTCTGCACAAACAAGAACTTCGGTTTTATTTGTTTTTTCAAAGCCCCGGATTACCTACTTATTCTACCGAGGCAGTGACCTCAAGTTGATTGATCAGACTGGATTAGACTACAGAACGTCACTGCTTTTGGTGTTGCCCCATGTTTTACCAGTATTCAATACATCTACTCCCTTTCTTACTCGGTAGGCTCCTATTTGTGTCCTACAAATATTTCCTAACCTTGCTGCATAGCATATGCAATAAATTACATCATCAAAAGTAAAACAAAACCATCAACTTAAAGATTTTTGTTATCGGCCTGTTTTATATTTCGTTACTGCTATGTTTTATATAATTATAAGAATTCTTATACTCGATGTCGATGTCGATCACCTACATAGCTCAGGACCATGTTTTGTGGCATTTCTTGGGAGAGGCAATGTTCTGCAGTGGCCTTGTGATGGGCTATAATAATGATGGTGATGAACATTATACGACATTTTATCATTATAAATTTCTCTAAACATTTTTATTTATCTCATTTCTTGTATAAGTCGCATTAATTTTTTTTTATTTTGCAAATGTTTTTCAAATTATATTAAATGCACAAAAATTTTAACTGCACTTACCTGAAATTTTTAAGAGAACAAAAACTCATGTAAAACAATTCCACGTAGTAGATTATTTTTAGTTATAGGTTATACATCACGGGTGGTACGTCCGATACGTCCACCCCTAAGAGTAGCAAATAAATAACTTCTTTTTTAGCAATTTGAAGACGGTTTTTAGTTTTTGTTAAAAGTTATAATTATTTCTATTTACAGACATTATCTCGATACTAATTCGTCCCATGTCGGTCTGTCAAGGACTCATAGGTCCAATATATGTGACTGTTTTACTTGCCTAGCATGTCGTAAAAGGCGACTAATGGGATACTGGATTTATAATTGAATAGGTGGGGGGCTAGCTACCTATTTTTTTTACATGGGGAAATGCCTACGCATACCCGCCTCGCAGGGTAAAGAACGGGTTATGTCGGACTCGCACCGACTAAAACCCCATGGTGTTCCACCTTCGTCGCATATTGGCAGGGCCACGGGAACGCTTTCACACACATCCGTGGCCCCACCAGTGCTGGCCGCCCCATGGCGGCCCCTCCTCGAGAGGACCTCCTCCCCATCTCTTCTCAGGTAAGGCGCACCAGAACACATGGCGCCCTCCTCCGCTGACCTCCAACTTCACATGCGCAACGGACGCCCCGTGTCCGATGCGAAAGCATGGGGCCAGGAAAGACTAACACCAGAAGCACAGCCTTCCTGACCCCAGCGGCGTATCTGGTCTATGGCTCCGCCGCCAACCAATTCGGCTGCGGAGGGTAGGGAGAGCGGCGCCTCGCAATACCAACACTCTTCTCCCCCGCAGCCCCACCACCACCGCATCAATTAACGGTGCGGCCCATCAGAGTCGCGGAGGATGAGCGAGTGGCGCATCGCCATACCAACCTCCTCTTCCTCCGCGACTCCACCTCGGTTGCAGCGTTTGGGAGAGGACACCCTCTCGTCGCAGCCCTCCCACACACATCCGTAGTGGGCTCCTGCCCACTCGGGTGGCCACCTCCGGCCGGCCACACCACGGGCCAGCCAGGGTTCCACGGCGACAAGCCACTGGCTACTAAGTCCCCGGCAGGCCGTTCGGGGTGGCAGCCACGTGGTGAGCCATGCTGCAGCTATATTAGTAGTATAGTTGTAGCACGAATGGGTCGGCTCGACCGGGAAAGGACCACGCTCTCACAGAATACCAGCGTAAAATAGCAGCTTAACACTGCTGTGTTTCCTATGGTGAGTGTAGAGAACCGGAGACCCTTTTTACTGGAAAAGAGGCATTCCATCTTAGTCCTCGCGGGTGACATAGCATCTGCATTTTGATTCTTTATTGAGAATAGATGTAGATGTCTATGGGTCACAGCAACCACTTACCATCAGGTGGACTGTGTGCTCGTTTGTCACCCTATCCTATAAAAAAAAACTTAACCCATAATTTGTGGCTAAACGTGGTCTGAGTAGCTCGCTGTTATATGGACTCTGGTACTTCAGGTGTGACGTTATGTAATTCTAGGATTATTCTGGTTTCAAAATAAAATGTTTCGTTGACTCTATGTCACATAATTGAGCTATAGTATATTACTGTTTTAGGGTTCCGTACCCAAAGGGTAACCAATGGGGCTCTATTACTAAGCCTCCGCTGTCCATCCGTCCTTCCGTCCGTCTGTCTGTCAGAGGGCTGTATCTCATGATCTGTAGTAGATAGACAGTTGAATTTTTACAGAATGTGTATTTCTGTTGCCGCTATGACAACAAATAATAAAAATTAAAATAAATTAAAAATTAAAAGGTGCTCCCCTACTAGAAACGTGTATTACGATTGTACTGAACCTTTCATACGCGAGTCCGACTCGCACTTAGCCGGTTATTTATTATTATTTTGCATAAAAAAAATACAACTTATCTTGTACGAAGAAAGGGGCGTCATTTTATGATTGAAAATTAAGCGCATCCTTTGCTCAAAGTGGTTTTGCATTTCATTAACTTTGTATCCGATGGAGAATACAAAAAAGGAGCTAAATGTTGTTTCTAAGTAGGCAGCTTGATTGAGTTGCGGGCGACATAACGACATTACGAGTAATTTATTCGTTCGCATTCAGTTTTCTCAGCAGTTGGCAGGATCAGCAGGATTTAAATCGGTACCAGACCACTTTTAAGTCCTTCTGATGTTCACGAGTATTTTCATTATCGCGTTCCTTAAATGGATTGAGGTTAATCAGAATGAGAGATTTAGACTGGTTTATCGTGTTTGGAGAAATTTCTAAAGTGATTAAATTTAAAATCCACTCGTCTATAGCAAACGCATGTCATTAAATTAATTAATTTACCATACAAAAAAATTGATTTAACTCATAATAATGTTACACTACAAAATGGTATACATGTTATCGCTATCATCTGTATAATCCGTATTCTATAGAATACCTAAAATATTCAGACAATATATAAAATATTATTTATTTCATACTTTACCTAGGCGTTCAATACAACACCGAATGTTAAACCGGTATTGTATTGAATAAGAAACGGAATCGTCAAGATATTTATGGTTTAGTCGTATTGACGTCCCCAGTCAAGACATGACTAAACCTAATCTAACTAACGAAACTAACCTAACCAACACAACAAACCTAGCTACTTACTAACTAAGTAACTACTAACTAACTAATCTAACTTAACTTAAGCTAACCTAACTAAATTAAGTTTTAATGATTAATATTGCTTAATATTATTTTAATTAATTAATAGACATTCAGCATAAGCAAATGCTTATTTATGAATGATTGACATTTAATATTTGTTTGCAATTAATTCCTATATGTTACCTTTATAAACAATTTTAGTCAAATTTGCCTGTAATTCTTAGTAAAGTTGATTTTCAGTAGAGAAAATATGTTTTATTTGTTCATTTTGTACTTTACCTGATCTCCTCATGGAAATCTGTACATTATCTAGGTATTACATACAATACTTATTAAAGGTGTGTAATGGTAAACGATAGATTACATATTTTATACATTGCCTAAGCAAACCCGGCATTACATGGAACGACTAGTTATTCTATACAATGACTAAATTGAATACATTGCCGATAACATATACTATAAATCCTTCAAGGCTGTCCCCACAGATTGCCTCATTGGCAGTATTTGCCATAGCTGTCACGCTTTACAGGCGGGTTGGCAACCGCACCTTTCATAATTTTAAGTTGTTATTAGAATGATATCTGCTGCCACCTCCTGTTACAGTTTGTTGCTTCTTGAAACCCACGGGACGATGTGGGGTAGTGGATATACTTACACCGCCACCGTACGGTAACGGTGAAACCAACAGATACTACAAATGTTTTTGGTGATTAAAAGCGATCTGAAGAGCTATCATCATCTTAAATTGTGAATTTTGTTTAAGGTATTCGATTGCAGACAGGTGACCACAACCAGCGGAATGTTTGAAGCTCTTTGCCCACATATTAAATATAGCACTAACAAAGGAAATATAAGGTTAGTAAATTGTTTAAAACAATAAAATTGGCAGTTTTAAAATCAATAAAATAAAAATTTATTTCAACTACAAAGTAATCTAAAAAATTTTAAATCTACATTTAATAAAAATAATACTGAATCTCGAATACTACTGGATCTATTTTTAAACGAATTTCACTGTTCGGGTGTTCTTTTTATAGAATAAGGGTGACAAACAGCACGAGTCCACCTGATAGTAAGTGGATGCTGTGGTCCATAGACATCTACATTTATCCTCAACTAAGAATCAAAATGCAGATGCGTTGTCACCCTGATTACTGAGATGGAATGCCTCGTTTCCAAAAAAAGGGTCTCTGGTTCTCTACACTCACCATACTAAACACAGCAGCATTAAGCTGCTTTTACGCTGGTATACTGTGAGAGTATGGTCGTACCCTGGACGAGCCGATCCATTCGTGCTGCAACCACACAAAAGAATTGGGCGAAACAAGAATAACCAGCGAAAATAACAATAAAAGCCTACGTTTTCCTAATGTTTACAAAAACGTGATGATTATATTCTATGTGATGATTGCAATAATTACCTAAGATTGCAGTTATAAGCAATAATTTAGAAAATTTCTAGAGTTCAGCTTCGATGTTATCAGCATTTTATCTAAACTAAGAAATTTTCTTTTAGGTCCGCTATTACAGTATTTCCACAACGTACAGACGGTAAGCACGACTACAGGATATGGAACAGCCAGTTAATAAGCTACGCCGGCTACAAGCAACCGGATGGCACTGTACTGGGAGATCCAATGCATTGCGAATTCACAGAGGTTAGTTGGCTAAAGATAAAAAAATGTAGCAGCAATAAATATTGTAACAAAGATGACAAATATTAAGCAAAGGTCTAAAATAGATTATTAAAAATAGTGATGCACATTCTGTAAATACTAGGAACAAGCACAAGTTAGTTATACTAGTTACTCGACTCCAAATGGTCAGTAATTCCTTCATGGGGCAATGTATACGCTTTTAACCAAGTCACAGAAAATACAGACCTTTTCTATCAAAGGTTTAAATTATTTATTAAGCAAAATTGTCTAGTAAGGGTTATTATACCACTAAAGAGTACATGACTGACCCTGGAATGAGATGATCACTACGATGCTGTTTCTAAATGTTTTCATAACAATTGTATAAAACTTTATATCGTAAATTGTGCTTTTTTTAAAAAGTCCCGCTGGGTTTCTTGCTGGTTGTTCCCAGTACAGAGGTTATTTTTAACCAGTGGTAAAAGTAAAAATGACTTTCAATAAGTATTATGTACTATAATCTATATTGAATAAAAATGATTCTATTCTATTCTATTCTAAAAGTAAGTAAATATCAAAATTACAATAGGTTAAGAAATATACAAAAATACTACAATACAGTAAGTCATATATTAGGACCTTACATATAAATTAGCGTTTTGTCGTACTGACCACTTTGATTTGAAATATCTCCTCTTTGGTTAGAATTCCATATTCAAATTTATAAATTCATTTAGCTGGTACATCAACAAATCGGGAAAGTAAAAACTTGAACGATGTGTACCTCATGAATTGAGTAAGATCGAACTTGCAAACGCGTCGACTGCTGTGTTACTTTGCTCAACCGACACAATAATGAAGGATTTTAATCGAATCATTACTTGTGATGAAAATGGATACTGTACGATAATCGGAAGCGCTCGTCGCAATGGCTGAACCCTGGAACCCAGCCAAATCCTGCCCTAAACGAAATTGACTCAGAAAAGTTACATGCGAGTGTTTGGTGGATAGCGCCGGTGTCGTTCACTACAGCTTTCTAAAATCTGGCCAAACAATTACGGCAGATATCTATTGTCAGCAACTGCAAACCATGAAGGAAGAACTAGCTGCTAAACAACCGAGATTGGTCAATCGCTCTAGGCCACTGCTGCTTCACGACAACGCAAGACCACACTGCACAACAAACAACCACTAAGTTAGATGAGCTACAATGGAATGTCTGCGACATGCCGTACTCTCCGGACCTTGTTCAACAGATTACCATTTTTCCGGAATTTGGACAACTACAAGGAAAATAATTCAAATCCGATGCGGCAGTCCAAACGCGCTTCAAAGTTTATCGATTCTCCCCTCATGGTTTTTAGTAAAGGGATCAATGAACTACCTGAGATGGCAAAAGTGCATAGATAACAGGTATACTTTGATTAATAAAATATATTTAAAAAAATTGACTTTATATTCCTCCTGCAAAACGCCAATTTCATATTTAGGGACCTAATATTCTGACATGTAAGCAAGTAAATAGTAATATGAATATTTTCGATTTAAGGAGACCTAGAAGATATTATGTCCTTTGACAGACTACTATTATCATTAACATCCATTGCTGTATTGAATAAAACTATTTTTTACGGATTTCATTGTGTTTAATTCACGTATTTTTAATTCACGACTTTCCGGGTGATTTGCAGCACAGGGGGAACTGAAGTGATTGACGTCCCGATGTCGAAGTTGACCCGTTATACCTTCAGCTTTTTAATCATTACTTTTGGTTCTATCTACGCAAAATGCCGCCGTAAAATCCATAAAAAATAGTTTTATTCAATGTGTAGTGTTCGTGTAAACTTAATAATTATCCACTACTGTACATAGGCCTTTCATATTATTAGTCGCTGCCCTTCAATGCGCTTGCCTGTACAAAGCTGTCACTCAAGAAGCTGACTTCCCAATTTCCCGATTCGTTTTCATATATATTCCAGATATCAAATCCTACTTTTCAATCAACCTCATACATTACCCCAACACATTAAATAAAAAAATTTTCAATGAAAATACTCAACCCTTTCTGCTTTATTATAGAACAGAATATAATATTAGTATAGTGGTTGTTAATCACACACGAGTACAGTCAACCTGGTAGTAAGTTAGTACATCAAAGTCAAAGTACAGTAAAGAGATAAAAATTACAAACGTTACTTTAGCCAATAAGAAAATTAACAAAAAGCTAAAATAATTTAAAAAAATAAGTTGATATGGAAATACGATCTTGTTCACAATATTCGTGAAATACATATTATGGCACTTAGGGCTGGATTTTTTGATCATTAGATTAGATAAATTAACATCAAAAGTTATTCATAGGATAAAATACAACATCCCTGTATATAAAAATCAATTGTTGTCCGTTAGTCTCGCAAAAACTAGAAAATGGCTGGACTGATTTTGATGAAATTTTTTGTGTGTGTTTGAGTTCCATGGATGGTTTAAATTTACAATTTAACCTGGTAGGTGGCGCTGTTGTTGAGATCCAGAAATCACCCGTGCGAAGCCGGGTACTAGTAAACAAATAAACAATTACAGTTGTAGGAAGAAATTAGTTGATTTCACTTTTATATTCGATCAGACTATTAATTTGATGGATAATTTTTATCTATCCATTGACAAATTAAACTTAAATAAATAACTATTTATTGTTAACTCTTACATATATCAGAACAGTTTGCAAATATGCTGTTGTGCTGAAAATGAAAAATTTCAATTTACTTACTGTAGGCCATTAATCACTCAAAATTGACTATTCGAAATCGGCTGCACCTGGCTCGTTATATTTACAACAACTTCAATCTGCCATTTTGATTTTATGAATATTTATTAGTCTATGAATCTTAAACTATACATTACGCTTAACGTTAAAAGCATTTTTATAAAAACAAATAATCTTACAATCTGTGGAGTTATGGTGTATAGCTCAAATAATAGTATTTTATTGTTTCAATGCTTATACCATTTGCTATGCAATTGACAATATTCATTCATTCATTCATTACAGCCCTCACAAGTCCACAGCTGAACATAGGACTCTCCAAGGAATGCCACAGAGCACGGTCCTAATTCACCTGCACCCATCGACTTCCTGCATCCTTACAAGGTCTTCACTCAATCTAGTGGGAACCACACATTTCGCTTATTGGTACGGGCTGTCACCAAGACCCTTTCTATCCCATAGGTTATCGGTTGGGCGAGGCCTACGTTCAGTAGTGGGCTTGTCAGGACTTAATGCTGATGATAAAATGCAATACTAATTAATAGTATTAACTATAGACAATTAGAATGAGAATATAAATAATGATAACAATAAAGAGCATTAGAATAGAACAAAATAATTTTATTATTCAATATAGGCCACAAGAATGCTTATTAAATGTTAAGTCACAAGTAAGAAATACGTTTATCACTGGTTTGGAAAAAATTCCTCTGTAATAAGAACTTGCAAGAAATCCTGTGGTTTTCTTAAATTAATTCACAATATATTATGTTGTATAGTTAATATAAAAACAAATAGAATCAGCATGTTAACTATCTTGATGGTAACATGTCGCTATGGTAGTCTCTAGTATAAATTTTAACTTTTTCTTCATCTTGTACTGTCATGGGCTGCATAATTTTGCTTTGGTCATGTCTCTTAAGCATACACCGCTAGACAAATCTCTCATAGTATAGTTATTAATAATCCACGGCACAATTGAAATTAAGAAAGCTATAAATTTTTATTGATATGCAATAAATTAATTTATTGCCACAAATATATTTCATCCATTTAGTAAGATCAGGTGCATTTTAACTTATTCAATATAATATTTAATAGCTGATATGTGATTTTACAGTAATCTAAATGCTCAATAATATTGCAGTTGTGTCTGAAACTGGGATGGAAGCCGCCCGAACCTGGGACATATTGCCCTGGTGTTGTCTGCTAATGGAAAGGATCCGGACTACTTTGAGATCCCTCGGACCTTGTCATGGAAATACAGATGACCCATCCATCTGACGTAAGTGTCTCGAGGAGTTGTATCTTATCGAACTTTATTACGTTTCAGTAACTGAGAAGGCTATGAAAATTATGTTCCTACAAAAAGTGTAAACATTCGCACTATTTTACTTTACATGTTCATTCCTTGCTTGCGTGTTAGGAACATTATTTGTAATGTAGTTATTTTATTCATATAGGCACTCGTAATAAAATAACCCTTTACTGGTAACGAGGCATTCAATTTTTTGTATGCAGGGGTGATAACGCTTATCTGATACTAAACCGATGATAGCTATAAATGTCTATGGGCCACGGCATTGACTCACCAATGAGTGGACTGCGTGCTTATTAAGCACACTTCTTTTATAATAATAAAAATAGGTTATAATAAGTAGAGTGACAATTTTTTTATAAAAAATAGTATACTATCGAAATCAATATCAGCTGTTTATAACGTATCTTTGTGCAATAAAAACCTATTTAGCACTATATTTTTTATTTGAATACATGTTGAAATATAAGTTTTTTTTTATAGGATAGGGTGACAAACGAGCACACAGTCCACCTGATGGTAAGTTGCTGTGACCCATAGACATCTACATTTATCCTCAATAAAGAATCAAAATGCAGATGCGTCGTCACCCGTGAGGACTAAGATGGAATGCCTCTTTTCCAGTAAAATGGGTCTCCGGTTCTCTACACTCACCATACGAAACACAGCAGTGTCAAGCTGCCATTTTACGCTGGTATTCTGTGAGATGGTCCTTCCCGGTCGAGCCGACCCATTCGTGTGCTACAACTATACTACTAATATAGCTGCAGCATGGCTCTACCACGTAAAAAAGTGGAAGCTTTCAAGTTGACTACAGACAAGTTGACTAGACAAAGATACATATATACATATAGCATACACATATAATTTAATATTTAAAATTGTGTACAATCGACTTGAATATAAATTATTAAGAATGACTCAAAAACTATTGGTCAGACCTTAATCAAATTTATATGGACCACATGAAAAGCACCAGCGTCCAAATAAAAAAAATCATCAAAATCGGTTCCCCCCAGAAAAAAGTCATGAGGTTAACCCACATAATAAAACAAAAAGAAAAAACATACAGTCGAATTGAGTACCGTCTCCTTTTTGAAGTCGGTAGAAAATGGATGTGTTTTTGGGAATACTTTTTAGGTATTGTCAGCTTCTTCTTCATTATCAGTCCATAAAAGTCCACTGCTTGTAGGAATAATTTTCATCATTAATTCGAGAATAGCGCCTTGCATTTTTGACCCTCCTCCCTGTCGCCAGACGTGCTATTATACGTCTAATATAATTGAGATGATTATACCGACGTCTTTCGGAAATCATGGGTAGCCTCTTAAGACACGACACCCACTAAATATGGTGATAGATTGTCTTACGCCGCCAACTTAAGGCAAATTAACATTTATATTTATCCAATCACCTTATTTTTCAACCAACTCCAAAAAGGAGGGGGTACCCAATTCGATTTTTTTCTTGGTGAACCAATTTTGATAAATAATTTTAATAAATTTGATCAAGGTCTGACCAATAGTTTTTGAGTTATCCTTAATAATTTATATTGAAGTAGGTTGTACAAAAAATTTAATCTTACCACTTGTTGTCGTATTATTAACATAACTTGTGATAAGCTAGTAACTTAATATATTATAAAACTTTCTATTACAATCGCTTTATGAAAAATGTAATACGATAAAGTGTAATAAAGATTATATATAGCAATCAACGTTATCAATATAAGACGTCAACAAAGTACACGGCTACTTATGAACAACACGTCAACCGCTTTCCATCAAGAATTTATGCCCACATAAAAAGGCGGAGAATGCCTGTTGTGCCACGTAGAGGTAAACGTCACAAAAGACGACTGCAATCCGCCCATACAGGTGATTGCTTATCGTAAAACTGTGGTCCAGTGATCTCCAATCTACGTTTATGGTCTATAAATCCAAGCCCATTCAATAATGTATCGCCATTGATAATGTTAACAGGCGTTAATGTGTTATAAAAAGGCGTGATAAATTTGATTGAGAGGGACGATATCTTTCAGGCCAGAAAATACATCGATAATACGGGCACAAAAATTCAATTATAATAACAATGAAATTTTATTAAAAATGGAATTATTATTTATTATTACAGCCTATTAAAGTCTATTGCTGAACATAGGCCCATATTACGAGGTATATTTAACGTAGTTGCCACGCTTGGTAGGCGAGATGGCAACCGCAGTTTTTTACTTTCTAGTTTATATTAGGATGATGCTGCTGCCCATCTCCTACTTCATATCCCTCAGTCACCTCTTACGACACCAATAGGCTGATATGGGGAAGTGACTATTCTTACACCGCCACTACACGGTTAAGGATTTTTATGAGTCAGTTATATTGACGTAATATCTAATAGAAGAATTTGGAATAAGATTTATTAATGTTAAAGATGTTTTTATTCGTTTGAGATAAATTGTAATATTATTATTATACCTGAAAGACAACGGTGTTTATGAACGTTCAACAAAGACATACAGAATATAAAACAAGTAAAAATCAGTATGCGAGTTGTCTTCAATGTAACTAATAGTATTATACTAATACCAAAGCATAACATTTTGTTTAGTCAACGTTTCTTGAATATCCACTCGGTAAGAAAATTCATGAGAGACAGTCCTTTCGTTATTATTTTTTGAACTTGGACTTCAGTCTTATTTCTCTAAATTTGAAAGAACTATGTTCAACATCGACGATTGACCATTTACAAATATAACAAATATGATGCAGGTCCACTTAAGCACTTCACTCGTTTCGTATTTCACATATAAGTGATACTTCTGTTAATTTTTTTTATGCAGTAATTACTCACATTTTTGAACATAAATAACCGCACTAGATTTGCGTTATATTTGGACGTCGATTCTGTGAAATCTCACTTAATAAGTAAACAAATAGTCTTTGTTCGGTTCGCTGTATTGAGTCTTGTTATTGTGTAATGCGGATCGGAAAAATAATTTAAATTAAGTTACAACAGAATTTTTACAGAAAAAACGCAGTAGCGTCATAACAGATTTTAATTTGAGCTATTAAAACCATGGTGAGAAGAGTGTCATTGGTAGGAAACAATGATATACGAGTATCTACATCGTTTTATTTATTACAGTAATAATTCTGCTGAAAAGACTTCATCATCTACATTATTTCAAGCAAATGATGTTCAGTTTCAAATAAACACTGCACTTTAGCTTATCAATTCTACTTCATTCAAATGAGATCAGATATCTTTAGAATTTGTCACAAGGATTTTGAACGTATATTAGAACTCCACATAAAAAAATACTGCATTCTTCATTAGGACGGCAGAATTGCACTCATAGTTTTATACAAAATAATTAAAGAATAATTAATTTCGATTTACTTTTCTTCTTCATCAAGCAAACGGTAAAAGTCACTGCTGGACTCTAGCCTCTCCCGTAGTAGGGAATATTTACCATATTCATCATGTTTGGCAGGCGGAATAACGATACCAGTACTAGTCGTCTCGTAACTTGGACGTCTGTCTGACGTAAACGAAATGATTCCGAGAGAGGCTAAGATCTTTCTGACGATTTCCAATAGGTGACTATTGGAAATCGTCAGAAAGATCTTCCCTCTTACGCCAGCCACGCGTCAGTTTTACTCAAAACCACATTCATTTTATATTACATTTATGTAGTTTTATACTATTTTTTATGCAATATAGATTTTTCTTCATTAGCGGTCTCTCCTCGAAATCCACTACTAGATGCCTTTTCAAGAAGAAAATCCTTTAATTAAATTGTTTATCCATATTCATCATGCTGAGCAGGCTAGGCAACTTAGTAAATGCAAAGCCAATACCCTCATACCGGTAATGAAATGAAATGAAATTAAACGTAAACGTCTGTTTTTTAAAGGAAAACTAAATGCTAAAATAATGCTTCCTATTCCCTGTCTGTGATTAATGTGCTGGTCACTGAAGCAATTTTTCCTTAATAAGCAGTGTATACCGCATGCACGTCGGTGAGATTAGCATTTAGAGAAGTTTTACAGTCTACTTTACTCAAAAGGAAAATACGGAAACGAGGATGTATACGTTTAGGACGTGCAGGATTCCTAAGATATTTCACGCCCAAGCATAATGTAAATTGCAAAAAATACTGCAGTGCAACAAATTACGTAACGTAACATCGCTATACGCCAAACCTCTATAATTTCCAATTTCATTATTAACTCAGCGGTGAAGATTTAATGCAGAGCAACCTCGGAAAACTGCGGAGAAGCCAGTGAGAGAAGGTTGTAAAAAAATTTGTACAAAAATTATTCAGATTTGGACATATTACTGTTTGTCCATCAGTGAGAATGAGAAATAGTGTTGTATGCTGTGAATATAGTATATTTCCAAAAAATCACCGTTCGTAACAAATTTTACTTGTCTTGATTTAAGATCTTAACACTTCCTCGAATATCATTGTAGGGGTTTTTGTGATTTGTGACCCTCTACATATAATTGATATGGTATATTAATAGGTTGTATCTTCTTTGCAGGATGTGGTAATTAAACTGTGTCCGTTTCCGTAGAGGCGTTTGTGTACTGAAAATATGAATGAAAATGTAATTATAGTGAACGTGTCGCGCGCGCGCAGGCATAATATCAACATATATTTTCTAAACTGTTGAAATATCATGTACTTGCTCGTACATCTTGCCAATTTATAAACAAGAAGAAAGTTTAAGGCGATGAACCCTATTGAGTTTACGGGCAGCCGTTGCGATCACCGCATCCACACTATCGATGTCCGAGACTCCATGCTCCGATAAATGTCCTTGGGTTGGCTGCTCGACATTGTTGGGGTCTGGCTTGTCGCGAAGATTCACGCTGCAGCCTTGACATCTTCTTTTCAGCCGGAATGTCCCCATGCAATGAAGGCTACAATAATAAATCCGACTACGGTGTACAACACATAGTTGTGTGTGTCATGTGTGGTGATTGTACACTCAGTGTTTGTTGCTGTTCCTTGACCTTATCAATGTTGTTTTCAGCTCTTGTAAGGCGTCTTTATGATCTTCAGGTCCAAATGTATGATTAAAGTCTGTCAGTATGTGGTTCAGGCTTGATTCACGCATGTACATTCTTTCTTCACTGCCTGTTAGTTTCAACTCGCTGTGATAGTCGTTGCGAGCATGAATGATGAAGCTTTCTCCTTGAGCATACACCCAAGTCCGAGTAACATAATCCCGTGCCGTGTAAGTGCTGACGTCACTCCAGCTGGGCAGAAAATGCGCATCGTGCAGTCTTCGCAACAGGAGAACAGCCACACGCCACGATTGTGTAATCGCACCCACCTGTCGTTGCAATCCAATACTCTTGTGCGGCATGTTGATAAGTCGCCATTGTTTAATATTGCGCTTCACATAATGTATCGGCTACCTTAATGTTGTAAATAGGTTGATTGATAGCACATAACATTTTGTTTTCTTGCAGATTTAAGCATGATGATACATCTCGGTTTTCTAAGGGTATTATCATGTCCCTTTTAGGGTTACAGCAAGGTATTCAGATGTGGTACTATAGTTTTCTCTGTGTGTCCAGTTATTTGCGGAATAGGAATAATGCGGTTAAGTTCATATTGTTCGTTGTTTATTAGCGGTAGCTTCACTTCGAATATTAGGTATGCACTTGTTAAGCGCACGTGCACTCGCGCCAGCTTTTACAGGCTTCGCGTGCAATGGCGTGTGTTCACACTGGGTACGATAACTCAGCCTCAGCTGGTAACTGACCGGAGATGATGTTGAGCTGATCTTCAAATTGGTTGGGCTTGATGAGATGGGTGTCAACTCTCCGTCCTTCACGTCAGTTACTAGGTCTAGGAGTTGCTGTTGTATTTGTCGTATGTTTGAAATGATCAAGTTCACGGCCAGAGCGGTAGCTGTTATGTACATAACATTGTCATGGCTGATTTGTATGCGTTTTTCCGTTTCAGCGAGATGATTGTCGATGATACGAAATTGTGTGTTCATTACTTCCTCGTTTCTTTTGAAGATTATATTCACTTTCGATGATCGATGTGTGATTTTGTAGAGATTCAATAGATGATTTTCGTTTGACTGGATTATGTTGATATCCTTCACGTACTGATTGGCAAATCTCATCCAGAGTACCAAAAGGGAGTTTGCTAGGTATCCTATTCCATTCACTAGTCCTCTTTTTCTTCGAGACGGTCCATGTTCTGATCGTAAGATATCGTTATAGTGTTGAATTTCGTTAAGTTCGTGTTGAAACTGGGATGAAATTGTAAGATAGGCTGCTTCATTCTTGCATAATGTGTTCAAATGGTTGACATAGTTTTGTATGTTGTCCAAACTCCGCCAATATGTCGTCATGTTGTAGTATACAACCATTTTCCACTTATCTTGAATAATCTGCATCAGACACCTTGTCAAAATAAACGACTCTTGAACTGCTAAGCCTTGTTATGTTGATCATTTGTTGCGTAGTAGGTCCAACACATCGAAAATATAAGTAGTAACGTACAAAAAGTTGTTGAAGTTTTTTGCCGTTGTTGTTTCTTCGTTTTCTTTGTGTATTTATTGCAGGCTTCGTAGTGTCAACGTCAGAAGATGCAGTTGTATAAGATGACGGATCCAACGGAAGGCGTGACAATTTTGTAATCGGTCGCTTCATATTACTTGTTTTAGTTTTCAGTGTGACGACTCGTACCCGGCCGTCCGCACCTGGGTGAGTCTCAACACCCGTCCCAGGATCCATTTGGCAGGAGGAATGTTGTCTTCTCTGACGATAACGACGTCCCAACTAAGTTTTTAGTAGGAAAGTGCCATTTGCTTCGAGTTTGTAGAGTTTGAAGATAGTCAGTAGACCACCTTCTCCAGAAGTCCTTGTACATTTTCTCCGTAAGTTGCCATCTTGTAGAAAGGTCATGTCATTACCCTCAGCGGATAGTGGTGATTCTAGAGAAGGCTCGCCGATTAGGAAGTGAGCTGGTGTCAAGCAGTCAAGGTCTTCGATATTCTGACAACGCCACCGGGGCGAGTTGAGACATCCTTCAATCTGCGCCAACAGTGTAGAAAATTCCTCGAACGTAAGTTTTGATCCCCAAGTACTCGTTTGAGGTGATGTTTCAGGCTTTTACTGCAGCTTCGTAGAGTCCACCAGCAGTAGGCCAGGAAGGAGCGTTAAAGCCATTCAATGCCCCACTCTGACATGTTAGTTATGACGTCATTGTTTATGTAGCATTGTAATGCCTCCTTTCGTTGTTTCCAATGCTCTTGCTGCGCCCACGAAGTTGGTGCCGTTGTCGCTATAGATGTGACGAGGCTTTCTCGGCAGGCACACATTCGTTTCAAGGCGTTCAGAAAAGCCACTGTGCTGAGATCGGAGACAAGTTCGAGGTGAAGAGCTTTTGTGCACAGACACACATCAGCTACGTAGGCCTTCATTGTCTTTATTCCTCTGCCCTTGTTAGCCTTTACCT
Source organism: Parnassius orleans (assembly GCA_029286625.1). Lineage (NCBI taxonomy): Eukaryota > Metazoa > Arthropoda > Insecta > Lepidoptera > Papilionidae > Parnassius > Parnassius orleans. The sequence goes on from JAGSMP010001539.1 coordinate 24,397, forward strand.
CCATGCCCAGTGAAATCTACACCGGTGTGTGAAAGGCCGGGATGGTGTGACGCGTGGAGGAGGTAAATCACCCATAAGTTGGTTGTTGTTGATAGTTTTGAAGCGATGACACGTGATGCACCGTATAAGTCGTTTTTCACTGCTCTCAAACCGCTGATAATCCAATATCTGTTGCGTAGATATGATAGAGTTAGTCTGGCTCCACCATGCAGGGTCCTCTTGCGCTTGGTCGATCAGTAACTCCGTTAACCTGTCATTGTAGGTAAGATAATTGGATGTTTTTGTTCTTGACTTAAGTTGGCATTTCCAGACGTCCTCCTACGTAAGATTTCGTGTTTGTCCAGGAATGGATTTAAGTTTAAAATGCTGCTTGTTATTCACTATGATGTTTATTGAGTTGTGCAATGTCGTCGGCGAAATGATTAGTTTGTATAGCCTTGATAATTGCATTATGTGCGTTCTGCAGGTCACTCGTTGCTAAGTACGATGACCGCATGGCATTATTGACGTCACGTGCATTGTTTATGAACCGAAGTATCAACTTAGGATTCGAGTTACGCGTGCCATACAGCTGTGTTTGTTTAAAAGTTCTCCGATTAATGGCATCGACCTTTGTGACACGCAAACTTGTTTGACCTTTTCTCTTCAACAGTTGTGTGGAATTGGTCTTGAAGTGGGAGGTCGTTGTCTTTTTGCCAAATAGGTCCCCACCATAAATGATGATTCGCCAGTTGTAGTGGAGTTAGGCCTCTGCTGGCACAATCTGCTGGGTTATATTCAGACTTGACGTGCCTCCAGCATCCCGATGGCATGATGACAGTGATCTGTGTTACGCGATTAGCCACAAATGTGGTCCATCTTGAAGGCCCCTTGTAACCAACCCATCACGATCATAGAATCTGTCCAACCATGTATTGTTACACTCTAGGTTATTGACTCTATGACCTTTTCATAAGTCGAGACTGTAGTAGGGCACCGCATAGTTCAAGCCGTGGTAAAGACGGGGTTTTCTTAATGGTGCGAGCTTAGTTTTCCTGCCACCAGCGTGATAATTTGTTGCCTTCTTCACTAATAGATTTACAGTAGATAACGCAGCCGTAGGCTTTCTCGGAGGCGTCACTGAATCCGTGCTCGATGGGTTGTTTAGTGTTACCAATCCAGCGTTGTAAAGCGATGGTATTGATAGTGGGCAATTCTTGTTGAAAGGTTGTCCACTCTTGTTGTATGTCTTCCGGAGGTTCTCATCCCAATTTGTTGAAGCAAGCCAAGCTTTTGAAATATGAGTTTGCCTTCATTGTTACCGGAGACAGCCAACCAAGTGGGTCATATAATTTTGATAGGTCAGAGCAATGTCCGCTTCGTTGTGACGTCACGTGTGTTACTAAGTGGCGCCTTGAATGTAAACTGATCAGTGTGCGGATTCCAGGTTAAGCCGAGTGTTTTGTTACTCTCTGCGTCCTTGAAGTCAAACATATTCTGGCTTATGAGATGTTCAGGTAAAGTTTGAAGCAATCTGGGGTGGTTACTAGCCCATTTGCGAAGATTGAACCACCGCCTTAACAGGTCAATCAATTGGTTTTGAGCGTCTTGTGCTTCTAACATGTCGTTGCTTACCAAGTAGGTCGTCCACATACAGCTGGTGAGTAGGATCTGCCGCGAGAGGATAGCGGTGTCCATCGTCCATTACGAGTTGTATTATGGTGCGCATTGCCAAAATGGTGCAGCTTTGGTACCATATGTTACAGTGCACAGTTGGTATTCTTTGATGAGATCTGTAGAAGTCACGCCATACAATTTTTGCAGGTGTTGATCTTCATCGTGTATCAGTACTTGACGGTAAAACTTCTCAATGTCTGCAGTGTAGACGTATTGAAAGCTCGCCAACGTAGAATCATAGATTGTAGGTCTTGTTGGAGGTTAGGCCACTCCATGAGATCGTTCAAGCTTTGTCCTGTACTTGTCTTGGCAGAGGCATTAAAGACTGCGCAATTTTGTAGTTGTTGAGTCCAGCTTTTGTACGCCGTGATGAGGTAAGTAAGCAGCTTATGGTGTTCAGTGCATGGCGTCATGTGGCCGAGTTGTAGATATTCGTCAATAAACTTTGTATGACGTGTGTTTCCTGTTTGGCCAATCGTTTTCTAACTGCCGAAATTGTGCGATTGCCTGTGGCAAAGTGCCCAAGGTTTGTTCGTAGTTTATTTTCATTGGAAGTCTGACTGCATATCGTCCGTCTTCTTTTCTTGTTGTTGTGGTTGAATAAATAGATTCACAGTATTCTTCCTCTGATGTTAGATTGTGATTGGTTTCGTTATCTCCTCCATCTCCCAAAATCGAGATACATCGTCAAGATTAATGAGCACGTGGCAGTTGAAGGTTTTGATATTGCCCAGCAGTACCCAGCCCACTTTTGTCTGTTGAGCCATGGGTGCGTGTGGGTCCTCGTAGCATACCACTCATTACTATGTCGCATACACTCCAGCGTCTAACAGAACGTCCACTGGTCTCGAGATGTTGAAGTCAGGATCCGCCAGTTGTATGTTCTGAATATGTGGCCAGTCTTGTTTTTCGAAGGTGTAATTAGGCAGTTGCTGAGCATGTTGGCCATTACCATGGCTTCGATTGTAAATGAATGGCCTCCGTACAAACTCACAGTCTAACCGTACGGTTCCGTTGCTATGATGTGCTGACGTCCCTATGCCTGAGACTGTGGCGTTTCGATTTTGTCTTTGCAGTCCCAGCCGTTGCGCAGCATCTTCAGTTATTAGATTTATCTGTGATCCTTGGTCGAGAAGGCATCGCAATTGAACAGTCGATCCATCAGCTGCCATCACCTTTAATTGAACGGTCGCTAGTAGGACTTCGTTATAATTTCCAGACACGTGGTTTGCCTTTTGCTGTGACGTATGTGGCTTGTTGCTAGGTATAACGTTATTTGAGACCGCGATTTCAACTTTGCGGTAAATATCGTGCAATGTTGTGTGGTGCTTCTTTGCACACGCATCTTTTGTTGGAGTTGCATTTATTGTCGTTGTGTAAGTACAGGCAATTGCGACAAATATGTAGTTGAAATTGACCTCATTTTGTCTTCCGGTGACATGTCTTGAAACGACTTGCAGTAGAGTAAAATATGATTGTTTTTACACAGCAGGCAATTTTTTCTGTGCTTGTATGATATGCTCGAAAACTACGCCTGTTGGTGTTGTTAAGTCCTTCTTAAATTGAGCTGTTGCCTCCTTGTTGGTCAGATTGTTTGACTTGTTAGGTGTCTGTCTCTTCTTTTGAACAGGTTCAAGCGCAGTAAACTTGTTTTCCAAGAAGTTTATCAGCTCATCCAAGGAAGGTAGCTCTCTCAGGCCTTTCTGATCTCCATGTAGGCTGCATACGTGTCAGTCCAATTTGCCAGTGAGAATGTGCACCAGGATCGGATCCCAAGTCGTTGTGTCGATGCCCAGATTGTGAATAGCATGTATGGTCTCGACACTTGTGTCATGTAGCTTCTTCAGCTCGTATGCATTCTGTGTTTGCAACGCCGGTTGTCCCATAAGGGTTTGTATATGTTTTGTAAACAAAGTTGTCGGTTGTTGTACCTATGGGTGAGTATCTCCCAACAGGTGTCGTAATTATCAGCTGATACTGTAAGATGCTGTACGATGCGCTCCGCCTCGCCTTTAAGTTTGCCCTTGAGGTGCTGCATCTTTGCGTTTTGTCAACATGACATTGTTGTGATGGCTTCACAGTATAGGTCCATGAATGTAGGCCACTGGGTATAATTACCGAAAAAGAAGGAATCTCAATTGTAGGCACTTGCTGATGCTGTTGAGATACTGAGTTAAACTGATTCAAATCCTTTTGTAGTTTCGTACAGGGTTTCATGCAGAAAACTCTTCTTCGTAGCCTACATCACCGCCAGAAGTCAGGTTATCGATTTGCCAGTGGAGCTCGTCGATCAGTTTCAGCGAGACTGCAGCGAATTCAGTTTGTCACTTCCCACTTTTCTGTCAACTCTTTGGTGTTGATGTTTTTAATCACCCTAGAGAGCGCCGGAAATTAGTGCGTTGTTGGCTAATGAACTCATCAGACCTTGATGGTACTCCAGTTTCCCAGTTTTCACCTCGTAGTTCGTCAGCATGTCACGAATCGCTTCGTACCGCTTCTTTGTGGTGGTGTAGGTATCATTGATGAAATAGTCGTCATCAAGTCACTGTCTGTTTTTTAGAACACCATGATTCATGTTGAACACCTCATTGAGCATTCAAAGCATCCAACCTTTTCTGTGTATGTTCTGACTTGTGAATCAGAATCCTTTTGAAGTTAGCCTCAATTTTAAGATAGATTCAATGATTGTTCTCTGTTGTTGAAGTAGGTTCTCCATGGTTTAAGGACGATGTTGTAAATAGTTGGTTTCAGATACGTGTGACTGCGACTCTTACCGTAGTATGCACCTCAATCAAGCTGGTGAGACCCTTGTGGGAGGCCAGCAACCAAAGTGACACTACAGATAGAATCACGAATACACTTTTATTTTTTTTATTTTTACAAATACTTTACTGTTGAACTATTGTAGACGTAATATGCAAGTCTTAGTTCACGTCAAGCTCGAAGGACCAAAATGTAGGGGTTTTTGTGATTTGTGACCCTCTACATATAATTGATATGTAGTATATTTAATGGTTGTATCTTCTACGTTACGGGATGTGGTAATTAAAACTGTGTCCGTTTCCGTAAGAGCGTTTATTGTACTGAAAATACTTATGAATGAAAAATGTAATTATAGTGAACGTTCGCGCGCGCAGGCATAATATCAACATATTTTCTAAACTGTTGAAATATCATGTACTTGCTCGTACAATCATATTGATAGTTGACGTGTAGGAATGAGATTATGGTCTTTTCGAGAAATTTAAGTATGTATGTTTCTCGCTTGGTCTTCGGATCTACTAATTGGCGAATTTTATTTGCTACTAGCTGGTATCGATGAAATAGTTATGGAAATATTGTTTTAAATTTGGAGGAGTTAAATAGTTTAGTTTAGTTAGGATTTAAGAATGTTAATATATTTATTGAAGTTGAATGATATAACTACCTTTCAAAATTTAAGAATGTTAATATATTTATTGAAGTTGAATGATATAATAAAAAAAATAAATAACTTTCAAATTAATTGTCTGCTGCTCCTTTTGTGTGTTGAAAATAATAAATTCCTTAAAATTTGTTTTATTTAATGTCTAGGAAATCTCAAATCCTTCCAAAACATCAGATATAAAAATATAACTACGCTACTAAGTAACGAGACATTTTACACTACGATCGCCGTCAGCCTGACAAGTTAATGTGATGTTTCTTTTACAATGGGCGATGTTCATGTCCTTCCGTGGACTGCTACGCGCTGATGAAGAGGATAATATGATATCTCAATTTAGAATTTCTTTGCAGATACAGTGGTTCGAAGAACTGGAACTACGTTGGTATGCCCTTACCCGCGGTCTCCAATATGCGATTCGATTGCGGGGTATTGAGTTCACTGCGAACGCTTTCAACGGCTGGTATATGAGCACTGAAATGGGATGTCGCAACTTTTGCGACAACAATCGTCTTAATATGCTGGAAGTGAGTATCGATTTAATACTATCGAAAACAGGGTACCTAGCAGGTATAGCGATTCCGCACTGATAGTATTTGTTCTTGGACAAATATGATTGAAATTTTGAACTAAAGTATCTCTGTTAGAACTCTAGAAAATTATTGGAAATAAATATTTCACATTTATTGCTATCAACGGTTATTTCCTGGGTCAAGTTTTAGTCGAGATCTCTTAATTAATATACATAAAATTCAATTACTTTAACCATGGCAAAGCACAAGACTAGACATGAATATTTTATATTTATATGAATATTTTATTTACAAAATAAAAGAAAAGTAAAAGTAAATAAATAAAAGTATAAAAATAAAATTAAAAAAATGTTATTGACAGACAGTTGACAGTTGTCATGGTCACCGTCATCGTCATAGTCATGGTCATCGTCCTGGATAACGTCATCGTCATCATCATCGTCATGATCATCGTCATCGTCATCGCCATTGGCATGGTCATCGTCATCATCATTATCATCGTAATCGTCATCGCCATTGGCATGGTCATCGTCATCATCATTATCATCGTCATCGTCATGGTCATCGTCATTCACATGGTCATCGTCTTAGTTATCGTCATGTACATCGTCATGGTCATCGTCATTGGTCATCGTCATGGTCATCGCCATTGTAATAGACATCGTCATTGTCATCTTCATGGCCATCGTCATCGTCATGGATATCGTTATGGCCATCATCACAAGTAGATGTAAAGGTGGTTAAATTGGTGTTCTCCTTTTTTCCCATGGATCCGTCTGGATAGGTTCTCTTGCCTATTTCTGCCGCCAAATAGTTTATACTTATTACTTGCACTGCTGTGTTCTTGTCTGAAGGGTATCAGCTATCGGCTCATTAAATGAAACTAATTTTACGGATTATATCGCGTTTAATTTTACTTTTTTAATTCCGACGTTTCGGGTGCTTTACAGCACCATGGTCTGAGGGGACTGAGGTGTTTGACGTCCTAATGTCATAGTTATCCCGGCTACCTTCAGTTTTTAATATTAATTTTGGTTTGATCTACGCAGAATGAGCTTACAGTATCTTGAAGTCTAGCAGTGGTATACTTGGGTTTGGATTTAATTTTATTAATTATAGGATCCCAAGCAGATGGCAGCACCATCCATCTTCTCTATTGAAATTAGGATGTTTTTAATTTCAATAGCCTCATGAATCATCCTAGGTAGGAATCGGTGTTCTTTTGCGAGTTGTGGTCTATCAAATCTAATGTAATGGCGGGAACGATCTTGAACATGTTCACAAACTGCAGACTTCCCGATACGTCGGTGCTTCAAGTCAGCTATATGTTCTTTTACGCTTGTTTTTATAGATCTTTTTGTTTGTCCTATGTAAGAGAGACCACATTCACAATCCAGCTTGTACACTCCTGCATCTTGTAGAGGGATATGACGGATGGTAAAAATTGACTAATCTTCTTCAGCGGCTTGAAGTATGTTTTAATGGAAGCTCGCTTCAAGATGTAGCCAACCTTGTCTGTGACTCCTCTGACATACGGTAGTACAGCGGGCACACGCTCGACTGTGGCTGGCTTCACTTGGTCACTGTGACGTAGGCGCGGTACCCGAAGCTTGTTGTCTTGCAGTACTTGCTCGACGTGCTGAAGCTCGGCGGCCAGATGTTTTCTGTCACAGATCCTCGTGCTCTCTGAAACAAAGATTTTCCCACAGTAGCTAATGTGATGGATGATGGTGCGATTCACCATTTAAATATCGGTTGGTATGAGTCTTTTCCTATACACAGTGTGACCATTATCAGGATCGACTCTATCAAATTAATGGCCCAAATGATGAAATTTGGCTTTACAAAAGTGGTCCGAATTGGTCACAAAATAAATGTTTAGTAATTTTAATAATTGTTCAATACTTTGGCACTAACTACAGAGATTTTCAAAATTCCAAGGTCATCGGAAAAAATTGGCTCAAATAAATCTTAGAGATCGGATTCTAAAATCGTTTCAATTGGTCACCGTAGTTTCAAGGTAGTTTAAAGTAGTCATCGTAGTTTTAACTTTACTTTTAAGTAAACTTGTATATTTACTAGTTGGTAGGTCTCCTATTCTGTCTAGTCGGTCTGGCAATATGGCAGTGCGTGTATCGCTTTGTTTTCAATCTAAAGGGTATATCAGAGCCAGTGTAATTCAGGATGTGATGAATTCATTTTGTAGAGGCGACAATGCATCTGTAGCTTTTTGTTTGGGTAGGTGCAAGTGTCCATGAGCCACAGTGGCTACTTATCATCAAGTGTACAGTACTCGTACGTTCGTTTCTCTTCAATTTAAAAAATCTAAGTATGTAATTTTGTAAGTGAATCACTTTGTGTTTAACTTTGTTTTTTGCCCTTGTTTAATTATTGTGTCGGAACTTCATCACAAAATTCCACTTCTGATTTCGGAAATCCAACAGGAGATCCCACTTCTGATCTCGGAAATACAAAATTAGGATAAGGTTAATTATTAAAAATAATAAAAGTGTGAGAGCGGATGTTCAACTTGCTCTCTTGCTTACGCAATTAATCATTATCAGTAATAAGACAGCGTCACGCTCTATACATTCAGCATAGAGCAATTACAATTCGTCCCCGCCACAATCACACCCCAGTGTAACGTGAACCGTGTAACGAGAAACCAACAGCAACACTACACATCTCAGTGGAACACAGAGCAGCCTCTCAGCTACACCAACTTCCTCGCCTGCACCAGAAGAACCACCACAACGTACAGAACCACGATACTATATGCACTACTACTACGTAGAATGACTAAAGACGGACTCTCGCACGGCGCCTACAGGCGACAGATACTTTATCCTGCACAAACAAGTGGGGTGTTTCTCTATATACCCTCAATTCCACCTCGCCACCACTGATATGATGCTGCGCTGAGTGACGCAACCTCTAGCTCACTCTCAATCCAACCGGTATTTTATTACGCGCCGACAAATGTATATACCGTCTCACGATATAGGAAAGTCTTTGTGTGTGAGTAACGTTATTTAAAACTATAGAAAAGATAAAGAATGATTTTTGCTAGTATAATTTATTTTGTTTATAAAAAGACCTGTGCTTTATTTTTGCGTTTATACTAAACGTCACCATGATTTATTTCCTGAAATTTAATTTCAATTATGTTTTCAGGCAAATATCGTCAAAGAACTGAATTTAACATTCTAAATGTTAGAGTAAACATTTGTTTCGCCGAAGGAGATGAACAAGCGCGAATTTAAAATTCTCTTCAAGAACGGAAAAACCCGGATTAAATTTCCAACGACTGAGATAAACTTCAATTTACTTGTGCTGCATACCAGAGTTGAAATCTAAGAAACAGGATCTCAGTGATATTTGTATTAGAATATCCTCTTACTGCGAAGGATCAGATTTTAAAATAAAGTTTTGTTTTACTACTTCATTCCATCTTAATGTCTTAGAGACAATTACGGTAAATTCAGAAAGACTTCATGGCATTCGATATCCTTAGATTATTCGATTTACCTTTGATATGCCTATACCATCCACTGTTCTCGTTGGTTAAATGGTGCCAACTAGTGGTCCGGGTTTGAATTTCAGGTCGGGCCAAAATCAGTTATTGGGTTTTTCTGTCGAAATACTCAGCAGCGCGGAGTTAGGAACATAATATACGCCGTTGATCTTGCGATCGATCGGATCGGATCGTGTCGGATTGCCGTCCCATCGGACTAAGTGTGAGGCAATAAAGAGTGTTAGTTTTCGTTGAGGATGGCCGCCGTCAGCGAAATTCGGATTCTGGCGCATTATAATACCTCTATATGACAGAATGTAATTTAAGTGGACTACTAACGGAAAACTGCGTGATATCTAGTACTGTTAACGCCAATCCACCTGCCAAGCGTGTCCATTATAATTTGTGAGACTCATGTCAGCAAAGAAGAAGCAAAAAGAAAAGAATATTGCAATTTTTTTTGTAATTTTAAACTATAAACAACATACCGAGATCCATTTTCTCTCAATATTATTCTTCACCGCTAAACACATAGTGACCAGTGCTAAAAGTAAGTAATATTTTATTTGTACTAGTACTGGTTTAAAATTATTACTTTAATTTAGTATATTATGTTCACAGCATATTTTCTGTACTAAGTTCACTTGACTCTTGGGAAACTGAATGAATATTATATAACATCCTAAACTAGTTGTATTATTAATGGTATAATTTCAAGTCAAAACGAACTAACTAACAGGGTAATATAAAACAAAACCATTTGTAAACCATAAGGTTGTACTTTGAATTTTAAGTGCATAGTTCTTAAGTAGCTATATTATTTGTTATCAATGATTAAGGTTCTAATAGATCGAAATATTGGTAAAGTAAAGACAGTGCTATAAACATGATGGTGGCTATGATGATGACGGTGACCTGCTTTCTGATTTTAATGTAATAATAAACAATAACTTGCCCCATTCCCAAGAAACTAAAATTATTAAATTGCTGGTATATTATGAACGCTACATGTAGCACGAATTGATGGCTCCGTGGCGCAGTGGCTTAGCAATTGAGTTGCAGCGCTAAGGGCCGCGGGTTCGAATCCCGCACGGAACAAGTATTTGTATGGCCTACAAATAATTGTTCCTGGTCGGGATGTTTGTCCTTGTGCAATTTATGTTTGTAAACTGCCCCCACGATACAGGAGAAAATCCTAGTGTGGAGGTTACGTTTTTTAACTTCAAACTTATTGGATTAGGCATGTCTACCAAAAAATCGGTACGTAGAATATTCGATTCTTAACAAAAATCGATATCGATTCTTTAGAGTTGGTAATCACTTACAGTTTTGTTTCGAATAATACCAGAATAAATTAGAAACGGATAATTTAAAACACAAGATTTATCAGTTTCTTCGTATTTATTGTTACTGATTATTTCTAGAGGCAAAGTTATATTAATTTAAAATTTGAAACTAGATTAAAAATAAATTTATTCAATCACTTTCACTACAACTAGTTGAGCTATGTGAATGTATGTAAGTGAAAACGATGTAGTCAAAATTAATGTCTCTTTCAAAGTCATCCATAATAATTTTCATTGTTTTCTTCAACACTTTTGCCCAATTATCATTTATGAAATGGGTACATGCTTCCTTCAGCAAACCTTCCATTTTCTTCGCAAAGCATGAGATATTTTCATCTCGTGTGTGTTTAAGTAGAGTTAATAATATGTTTTCATTTAGAACATTTCATATAAGAACTAGTCTTTGATTTGGGCCCAAATCAATTCAATAGCATTATAATGGCAGTGGTATGGTGGTAGTCTTGTGATATTTGCAGGAATATTTTGTAAAGGGGTTATAAACCACTCTTTGAATTTTTCTGCATCTATTTCGTCATCGGATTCTATTGTACTCTTTGATTGGAAGGGTAATAAACAATTTTCTACAAATCCTCCTCCGGAGGATTCCGCATAGCTAATTATAAGGTGCCCACCTTTTCCCACGGGAACCTTCGAGCAAGATCAGTGTTATCTGTCTATATTTGCGGCACAGTATGGTTGGCGTTTAACCACGTTTCATCAACGAATACTAAAAAAAAAATGTAACTAATTGGGACAACGTCCCAATTAGTTACATTTTCTTCTTAAAATGTTAAGAGAATTAATTCTATGAGTAATTTCGCATTGCCAAGCACGTAGTGCACCTTTAACATGGTCTACTTATATAATATATGGCAGAGATGAAATATGTTTGTTGCATTTCTTGGCGGAGGTATATGCTCAACACTTGACTTATTATGTTTATACTTTTGAAGTGACCCATCATCATCTTTCATCTTTTGTAATGCGTACAGCAAAGGAGTGTAATAATTTGCCGGCGTCTATCTTTCCGTCCGAATACAATCTGGGCGTATTCAAGGTAAGAGTGAATAGGCTTTTGTTACGCTAAGACAGTGCGATTTACCATCTAAGGCTGCATCACCACTTACCACCGTGTGGGATTGTGGTTAAGCACTGGTTTATAATAAGTAAAAAAAAAGTGACAAACGAACTTCTGCAACCCATGGACACCTGTGTGGCGGCGCTGTCGTCGCGCCACAAGCGAAATACATCGAAGCCTAAATCGCGCTATCAAAGTTCCGAATTAAAAACAGTATATACAGCCTGAACTACCATTCGAGCGTTGGTCGCTCTCCGGGCCGATCACTTTGCCTCATGGGAGATCTCCCCTTTTCCTTCCACCGGCCACACCTGCAACCAACTTTATACAAAGAAGGATGCGATGCATTGCCATATACTAATTGGAATGCCACAGTCTGTATTATACTGGTACTCTATATAGGTACCTTCAGACCGAAGTACAACAATACACGCACTGCTCCTTGGCGGCAGAAATAGGTAAGAGGATGGTAATTTCCCTGACAGACAAGGAGATTTACCATATAGAAAAAAATATGATGGACTGTAATTATGTCAATGATGATGATGATGATTTAAACGAAATGGTTATAACCTTTCTAAGAAAAACACATGATCATCGATAATTTATTTGGTCGACTCTAGTGACACCCACAAGATTCAATGTTAATGGTGATAGATTTTTTATCGCCACCATTTAAATGTAGATATAACCATTATCAGACTACCGTTTATTAAAAATGATGTTCATATCTATAAGTACATATATTTTACAAATGATTTTTAACAGAAAGTCGCACAGAAAATGGGTCTGGATACAAGAACGCCGGTAAATCTATGGAAAGATAAGGCTCTGGTGGAGGTGAATGTTGCGGTCTTACATAGCTTCCAACAACAAAATGCTACAATTGTGGACCACCACACAGCCTCGGAGAGTTTTATCACACTTGGACAATGAGAATAGATTGCGGTAAGTTCTTTTAATTCTATCCCGATTCGAAAAAGAAAAGGTTGTCAATTCAGCTTTAATGCATGTAACAGGAAGTGTCGTAGTACCGGTATCCACGACCCATATCGTCCCTGGATGTCGTAAAAAGAAAGAAAATTAATACAGGAGATGGGCCAGCGTTTTCCATAACAACCAGAAAACCTCCTGCTTAGCGTGGCAACTAGGTACATATATAATATAAGAGCAATCCCAGAGAGGCGTATGTTCAGCAGTGGACTTGATAAGTTGTAAATTGAATTAATGAACAGGAATCTCAGAGGTAAGTACTGAAATGAATTCATGTATGCATCATATAATAATAATATACATTAAACTTGCAGAATACCAGCGTAAAATAGGAACTTAAACTGCTGTGTTTTGTATAGTAAGTGTAGAGAATCAAACTCTTTTACTGAAACTCCACCTTAGTCCTCAGGAATGGCAACGCATCTGCATCTAAATTCTTAATTCAGGATAGATGTATGTATTATGGGCCACTCTATTCACTTACCATCAGGTGCACTAGTGCTCGTTTGTCACTAATTATATTTAAAAAAAACAAATCCAATGATAAGTAAACATTTTGTAAATTCAATTTAGTGTAAAGGTCATGGATCGTAGGTTAATTTGTATATTCGTGTAATGTATGTCAATTGATATAAGTACATCTCAAACCCTCGATACCAATAACATGGAAACGTTTAGCGGTCGTTTACTCCTTAAATTAACATTTCGTGCTTACTCGTGTCGTCGACTAGAGGCTAGATTCACACAACATTTTCAAAGTACTCGAGCAACAAAGTTCGATCCCCATAAGTGTCACTGAAATTGTTAATTACAATTTAAAGAATGCTTTGACATTCAGGAAGGTATGTACCCAGGGTAATTCACTAATTTCTCAACAACAAGAAATTTCGATCTGCAGAGGTGCCACTGAATTTGTTATCAATTTGAAAAGCTGGTTTACCAAGTGTTCTGGAAGGAAAACGGTGAAGAGACCTTCATGTGCCACAAATATTGGCTCATTCTCCTCATCATCATCAACGTTGTTATTATCATCATCATCATTACAGCCGATGAAAGTCTTTGTCACGATTGCCACGCTTGGGGGTAATCCACCTATCGACCGCAGCTTTTGTTTTTGAACCGGTGGTAATAAAAATGACTTTCAATAAGAATATGTCTAAATTGAATAAAACATTATTCTATTCAATTCTTTCGATTTGTTATAGGAAGATGCTACTACCCATCTCCTATTTAAGTTTCCTGCTGTCCCCACTTATGATACCCACGTTTTTTTTTTTTTTAAATGTTTATACACAAAAATACAGTCAGTTATTTCTTATACTACTTTCGCAAACTGCAGGGCAGTTTGTTGGCAACTCATCTTACCCATTCTATGTACCTACTGTAATTAATAACTTAATCTTAGATTTTAAACTTAAAATAGAAAAATAAAAGAAAAATAAAGTTAAATTTAAACTAAACAGTGTTATTTATATACTTAATTATATTTAAACTTATAAATATTTAAACATATAATAATTACACATTTAACTATTAATTAAGACTATTAATATAATTTTTTTTATTCATTTAGACAGTATTAACTATTACATATCCAGCAACCACGCTTTCAACTTTCTTTTAAATATTTCTTTACTTTTACATTCGTCTTCAGAAAATATCTCGTTAAAATACGTGGTACTAGATATTTTCTCGTTCTCTTCCGTAATAATTGTTAACCCTCAAATGCTCAACGTATTTCTTTTGAGAAGTAATCCTAGTATTTTTGCTAAATGTTCGAAATGTTTTAAACTCTAGAGATTTAAATTGATCTATTGCAATTAAATACTTAAGTTTTGTATTATAGGTAATATTCTAATTTTTAAATAAATTATTATAGTTTCCGTCTATGTTATATTTTTCCTTTGTGTTTTATCAATAAACAATTTTATTAACCTAATTTGTAGCTTAAAATTTTATCTGTATATGTTTGAAAAGTACGTCCATATGCAATTAGTCCGTAACTCAGGGCTGAATCAGCTGAGTGCATAATAAAGCATTTTAAGATTGACCTGCTAACTATAGGTTTTAAATTATTAAGCCTAGATAATATGGATCTTAATCTATCACAGACAATGTTAATATGCAGTTTCAACTAAAATTACAGTCTATTGTTAGCCCTAAGTACTTGTAACTATTCACAAATTCTATGGTTGTACATTTGCATTGTTCCAATTTATTATGTAAACACTCGTACGAATGACCAAAGATGTTAATTTCTTCACTAGGTTTTCTCATATATGGAGGTGGAGAAGCATACACTTTGTCTTGGATACGTTAAGTATAATGCCGTTGTCATGTGCCCATTTTAGTATACTAATAAAATCATCCTGCACCCTCTCCTCTATAACTTTAATGTCCCTGTCGGCGTACATTAGGCACGTGTCATCGGCGTACATATAGGTGGAACAATGTTTTACAACGTTATTAATGCTATTCACGTATGATGTACCCGACAGGTCCGATACGGCCCGGTTGGCACCAGTGCATCAGCTTCTTCCCATCGTATCATTGATCATAATGCGTAGTTTTCGGTTCTTCAAGTAATGGAACCATTTGTTCATGGACCTCGAATCCCTCTTTTTGCATTCAAGAAGCATTTCGTGATCCAACGTATCGAACGCTTTTTAAAATCAATGACAATACAACGACATATTTTTACCGTTTAGTTCATCATTAACATCATCGGCAAATCGTGCTAGTGCGGTAGATGTACTGTGTACGTTTTCTAAACCCATGCTGTGCTTTACATATTATATGATTTTTTCAGAAACATACTAATTTGCTTAACAATTATTTTTCAACTACTTATTTATTACTGACAATATAGCAATCGGCCTATAATTGGTATATTCTAAGTGATTACCTTGTTTAAATATTGGACGAATAATTGCATTTTTAAGTAATTTGGATATACACCGTTTTGTACACACATTTCACAAATTTTGCAAGCAACGGCTGATCTCTTTCTTCACATCCTTTACACTCTTATTTCATCTATACCCGGTGATTTATTACGGTCTAATTTATCTATAATTTTTCATTTCGTTCGATGATACTTCTTGGTAACGAAAAGATACGTTACTCGGATCCACATAAGTGGTACGATCTATAAATTTACATCACAGTAATGTTTTATTTTAATTTCCTCCGTAAATGATTTAGCGAAATTTGAGCATATATTAGTCACTATCTGTCTTACCTAAATATTTCATAATAATATTATCTAAATTGTTATTATTCTTTCCTAACCAACCATTAATAATTGCCCAGATCTTCCTACAGTCTCCTTTACAATTCAAAATTTCGTTTTCCTAGTTTTGTTTTTGCTAAATTTATTAATTTATTTGTTCTGTTTCTGCCGCGTGTATTCTAGCCTATAATTCATATTTTTGGATTAGCCCTCCACTTCCTAAACAAATAATCTCTTCGGTCTATCATCATTTTTAATGTATGACTAATCCACGGCTGTGCTGCTCGTTAATTTCTGCATAATTTTATAGCTATTATGGACTCCTCATAAATATTTTAAAACAAAATACGTAACCTATCGTAAAGTAATAACGGGCAGTTAAGTATTAATAATTTATTCAATTTATCCCTTAACTTTTCTTTAACTAATTTATCGTTTAAAACATTCATTAATTATCACTATCGCACTTCGTTTCGTATGCATCGAACTAAATTAACTCCTACCATATAGTGATCCGACAACACACGTGAGCATATGTGTGCGTTAGCGCGCGCACGGCTGCACCCCACACATGATCGATACATGATGCAGTCAAAACACCGGCGTACACCTCTTCTCTTGTATATTCATTGATAACGCATTGCAGTCCTCGTTCACATAACGTGTTTTTATTTTTCCACGATGCTGCTGTTTTCCATTATATTTATATTTGTGTCCCCAGTGATGATGACATCGTGTTTATTTGGTATTTGCTCCAGTAATAGTCTTAATTCTTCTATAATAGATAGTTTATTGGTATTAGGTGGTCTATATAATGCTATAATGTGTATGTCTCTTGTTGATGTTTTATTAAGCAATGTAATATTTCTGTCTCGTCCTCGTATATAATTACATTTTCTATATTTAATTTATTTTTACTATATATTAACAATCCACCACCTCGACATTTTTCTCTAGTATATTCAAACATTTCATATCCACCTATTTGTTATAACGTTATTTCTTCTCGTTTAACATTGATTTCACTAATATTATAATATCTATCTTGTATTCACAACTTTTTATTAGTATTAACAATTCATTATAGTTCTTTCTTAATGATCTAATATTTAAATGTATTATTCGCAATTCGTTAACTGGTTTCTTCATATACATACTCCATTTTTCTATGTCCGTAAATTTTACGTATTCTATATTATTTTCAAAACAAGCTAATATATCGTTGAATTTTAGTTAAGTTAAAAATCACATAGTGTAGTCTCGCAATATTTATATTTGTGTTGTTCTTATTCCTCGCTACAGGTCTTATTTAGCTTTTATGTCTGCATCTGATCGTATATTTATAATTTTTGCGTTATCCTCCTTTTCTAAAATTCGAAGGTTCTGCACCCATATATATTTATATTTTCCCTTTAATAATGTTTTAGTATTCCAAAACAACTGCTTCATCTGTTTAGTTAAACATTCATTTATGTATACACGTTTACTGCTGTTATTTTGTAGTATATCATTGTTACACAATTGATGTTTTTTTCGTGCAATCCATTCGTTTCTGTTTATCTTCGCACGGAACGTCACGATAATCGGTCGCGGGTGATTCTCATTTTGTTTTTCACGGCCTACCCTCCGCGCCTCTTCAATATGATCAGGATTTAAATTTATTTTTTTAGCAATTAAACGCACAACCTGATTTGTATCTTCATCTTTTTTATTCTCTAATCCTATTATTTCTATACTTTTTCAACTTCTTTCAGTTCCATATAAGCTACCCTTTCCTCTAGCCTTCATTGACTTTTGCAGATGAACGTTTTTATTTTCTAAATCTTTTATCTTTTTCGGCGATTTCCTTGAATGCAACATGTTTTTGTAGTGTTCCGCAAAAATCGACAGCCTCAGTTAATTCTTGTATTTGATTTTTCATCTGATAGATTATTTCTAATTTATTGTTAACTTCTGTTAATACGGATTCTGCCGTAGCTTTACTGACATCTTGTATGTTTATCTTGGACTGTTGCATTTTCGGACTGTTATCAGTCTTGAAACACCCATCACAAAGCTCATTTCTCTGTTGGAACTGTTTAATATTTAGGCACTTTTTATGAAAGATTCCTTCACAATAACCTTTGCATTTAATAACTTCGTCCTTTGCTATTGATAAGAATAGCTTACACTTTTTACACTGAACCATCTTATCACAAAGCTCAAATATAGTAGGTACGCGTATATAATAAATCGAATCGACAGCACACGTCCGTACGCGGGGTATGCGCACAGAGAACGAGAAAAACGTGATGGTAGGTATGGGACAGTCCTGCCGGGGCTGCAGGCTGTTCGAAAGAGATACCGCGGCTCCGGAACGTGGGGGCACTGAAGGAACACGGATGGTTTTAGTCAGTAAAGTCTGACACTCCTTCACTCCACCCACAGCGAAGGCGTCATTAGATGATTTTCCATCCGCAAAAAAAAAAAAAAAAAAAAGGTATGGGACAGTGACGAAACTATAAACTATATTCATATTATTTATGTGAAAGATTGAAGCGACTATTGCGAATTTGAATAAAACTTGATGTTTTCAACGTGGTAGAGCCATGCTACAGCTATATTAGTAGTATAGTTGTAGCACAAATGGAATCAGCTCGACCTGAGAAGGACCACGCTCTCACAGAATACCAGCGTAAAATAGCAGCTTAACACTGCTGTGTTACGTATGGTGAGAAGAGAACCGGAGACCCACTGGAAAGAGGCATTCCATTTTAGTCCTCACGGCTGATAACGCATCTGCATTTTGATTCGCAAACGAGGATAGATGTAGATGTCAATGGGCCACAGCAATCACCACCATCACGTGGACTGTGTGCTCGCTTGTCACCCTTATCCTATAAAATCATTAATCTAAGCCAAGCTTTTACGGCTTCTTCGACTCAAAGCACAAATGTAAAGAGGAACCTTATGTAATAGTAATAATAGAACTAGTTACGTACACAAGCAACGCGGCAGACCCTTTCACTCCATCATAAACAGATAAACGGGAAGGTGTGTATCAAATAATAACTTGCTTGAACTATGTTTTGTAACTTATTTTTATATTATGAAATTTAAAACCAGCTAATAGCTCACTTGATAATTGGCAACTGAGCCAGTGAACACAAGCGACCAACTTCTAATAAATAAATCTACAAGTGCCTCATCCTTAGCAATAAAATGGAATAATCCACACAGTGTAATTATACAGTTATTCCGTTATATCTATGTTAATTTAGGTTTGGATGCTCAACTTAATTTTCATATATAAATAAGCAAGCAACAAAACTCGTCACCTTAATACCTTAAAATTGTAAATTGTTGTGCTACTTTACAAAACATTTTGCATTTAAGAATAAAATGGAAAATTTATACGATGCAGACCAGCAACTCACTCCGAAAAGTTCACTTGAGTTCTAGTTCCATAATTTAATGTCACACACAATCATATATATTTATTTATATAATTCAATTATTAATAAAAAGCAATCTTTGTATATAAAATTCCGGTGTGTGTGTTCGTAATTCAGCTTGATCGATTTAGATGAAATATTTATGAGGGCACCTGGATGATTCTTGGCTATAGTTATACTCAGTAGGTGGCGCTACTGTTGAGATCCAGAAGTCACTCGTACGAATCTGTCGCGGAATTATATAAAAAAATATTCAGTTCAATTTTATCACAGTTAAATTTTATTAATATATTGAATAATAAACGTGATTATTGGATTAGCTGGACGCAGACCTGGTATCATGTTTAAGAACAAAGAAGTCACGGCGTTGTCCCAATGCATGTTGGCAGACTGACCTACATGTTTTCGCAATATTTTAATTTCTCAGACATGCCGGTTTCTTTGATTTGTTTTCTTTTAACGCTGAACCCGCTGTAATATTTAATATAAAGTACATACGTGAATTTTACTGAAAGTTTTGCGTAACTAACAAATAAACAATTTATATATTAAACTAATGTATTTTGCTTTTCAAGTATTTTCTATTACATTTTAAACACATTTTGTCATTTGTTCAAACCATTTTTGAAAACATAAGGGCCATTGGTCTGAGGCCATAATTTTCACGTTCACTCAAGCTATCACGGCCGCTCCTGACTCCGTAAATGATCAAACCTTTCATCAAATCATTGGTTTTGAAAAATAAAGAAATTCATTCAGAGAAAAATTACTTTGTCTTGTTAATTCCATTTTGCTACGGATGGCGAACTTAACTGATAAGAACAATTGATTCATGACTTCTCGCTAAAATTATTTTAATCAATTTCTTATGTTTCAAAATATATAACATTCAAAATTATATAAGCGACTAGAGCACAGAACTTTCAGTGTGCCCTATGTATAATTACGTTAAACGATTTTAGTGGTATCGAGCATCGAAATTGAGTTGCTTACGTACTATGAAATTTAAAGCGACCATGAGCACCTGCTCACATCTCTTCGAACAATGATACACATCACACGTTTTAAGTCTTTACCGAAAACTGGTTTACCTTTAGATTAACTATCTAAAGTTAGCTTTCAAACTTAACTTAACTTTCAAATGGCCAATGTTCGAAAGATATATATACTTTTTAACATACAAACAAACAACACAGGCACAAAATTGTTTTTTTTTAATTATAAAAACGTAAAGTGGAAGTATAGGGTATCCCCACTCCCTCTTCCGATTTCTATAGTAAGGGTAGTGAATCAAATTTTATTTCAAAAACCTAAGGCCCGTATGGTTTGTAATCTACAATACAACAAGAAGCTATAAAACCATCAACGCAACAACACGAACCTCGAAGTCTGACGTATGGATCAAATAAACAACGATACACATGTGTCGGAATGGTTACACAAACAAATAATATTGCCCATATCGTGTGATTGTTTGTGTCGAACGATTTACAGAATCTTTAGACATGTCCAATTTTAGTCGTAAACGTAGCCTATAATATGAAAGTAATATAACGTATTTGCATTAATTCATTAATACTCTTTTTTATAGTATAAGTGACAAACGAGCACACAGTCCACCTAATGGTGTAGATGCTGTGGTCCATACACATCTACATCTGCCTTCGATTAAAAATCAAAATGCAGATCGTTGTCACTCCTTAGAACTAAGATGGAATGCCTCGTTTCGTGTAAAATTGGTCTCCGGTCCTCTACACTCACCATACGAAACACAGAAGCATTAGCTGCTATGTCACGCTGGTATTCTGTTAGAGCTACGCTCCTACGTCCTTCCCTGATCGAGCCCACCCTTTCGTGCCAATCATAATATAGCTGCAGTGTGGCTCTACCACTTGTAAGTTTATTAATTTTTATAAAATGATACGATATTTCATGGTCCAAGGATTTAATTCACGGCATAATTGTATTTGATCCATATAGTTGGCTCTATTAATTAAAACCTAATACGCAGGCTCTTATTGTTTCACGTTTTGGTCTTTTCGATTCTCAGCTCTGACAAGCGACTTTTAAAATTAATTATTGTATTTATAAGCGATTGTAAATAGTTTTTACATAAATATTGTAACAGCCAGGCTAATCAACCCAAAACGGTAATAAATAATGTTGCCCTGCTGCTACCATAACGCAGAAGGTGAAGGTCTGAAGAAAACATTTATTCCTAATTACCCCGGCTACTGAGATACTGCGGACTGCATATCGATGCGTATATATTTAACGTTCTAATATAGAAACAAGAAACAGCCACAAATATCATCAGCGCCGCATCGTCTTCACACGCCGGCTATCTTCATGAATCCGTCGACCATTTTCGAGCCGGTTCTTCAACGCCACAGCTTCGCTTCTTCTTGCTGTTCCGGAGATGTGTCCCACGCCGCCGCCGCTCGCCGAGTACGCGCGCGCGTTTTTTTTTTTGCGCCCAATGCAAAGGCACCCTCCGGAAATGGTCGTGAACCAAGGAACCACTCCTCATTGACGCGGTCATTGGCAAGTGGTTAAACGCAACCGTCGGAACTTCTCCGCCGCCTGGATAGACTATAAAAGGCATTCGACTCGGTGCCCCATACATGGCTAAAGAGGGTCCTCGAGCTGTACAAGATTGACTGTACAGTTAGAGACTTCCTCGGGCAGTGTGTAAGGCAATGGAGTACAATCCTTTGTCATCTAGGCGAGCGTATGACGGATGCGGAAAGCCACATAGGATAGAAGGGTATCTTCCAGGGCGATTGTTTGAGTCAATCT